>CM071924.1:54338199-54538597 GCA_016081115.2 Rehmannia glutinosa | reverse complement strand
AAGTCTTTTCGAACGACGTACATTAGGGTTTCCCAAAGGTCCATGAATCGTGCGAATGAACTCAAAATCCGGAGGATTGTCGACATCAATTTCATTATTTTTCTCACGGGGAAGAACATAGGCAAAGGGCCTCGTCTTGAAATGGAACGAGAGATGATAGGCGTTGGAGTGGAACTTGGAGGGGATGAGTGCTCGGGGAGAGAAGAATCCAAACCGGATCTTTGATTGAAGCGATGGGAGATGCGATCAGATGCGAGGACATCTTTGAGGGAAAAGATGCGGGGGCATCGTGAGCAGAGTCGGGAGCAGCGATTTTGGCGATGGTGGAGTGATGGTTTTTTGCGAGGACCTCCGTGGGAGTGGAGGCGTGGCGGCAGCGGCCACGCTGGTTTTAAAGAACTCTCCTTATGCCGGGAAGAAGGAGGATTCTGGGCAGATGGAGATGTAGTGTCAGATGGGGTTCATCATCTCGACAAAGATTCGCATATGATTTGCTTCCATGGATTTCTCAGACTTGGGGCTTTCGGAATTGTGCAAGGAAGAAGATGATTTGCTGGGGCTGCCAAAAAGGTTCTTAATAGATGAAACAAATCTTGCCATGGTGAGGAAGGTGACCGAAGAACTTGAAAAAAAATCTCAACCACACACAAGCTTCAAAATTGTGAGAGAAAAGTGGGTGCACAACACTCAAGTGCTGCAAGTAAATAGTGATAGCAAAGAGTCATAATTGGGCACGATAATCAAAGTACAATGGAAAGAGTTTGATTAGGAAAGAATTTCTCATGGTAATAATCGAAAAATAAGGAAAGAAATCAAGATCCCAATTAATCTCAAACTCTGGTTCTCAAAGTGACCACATTATGTCAACTTGTGATAAAATCAAAAATAAGATTTACCTTGATCCTCCAAATCGGTTCAACCCACAAAATATATCCATCAAGATTTTCAAGATTTGGGAAGAGAAAATATCACCCTCAAATTATATAAGGAAACCAAATCTCAAAAAGAATCCAAGATCACCGGGACATGCAAACCTAATATGCCTAATGCAAAGAAAAATAAAAAACGCACACACAAGGTGAAAAGTGCTGCAAAGAATGGATGTAGGTTCAAATGTCGCCCCATATCGAGTCAAACTCGTACTCGCCGATTCAATGAATCGCAATCCGAAATCCCTGACTTATCAAAATTTTGAGTTTTCTTCACTTTTTCCGAGTCTCATGAGAGAGTTAACCAAATAGGGAGCTTTCACTCAAGTGCCAAAGGTAGCTTTTTTCACATGATCATGCCTTTGATAAATGTAGGATGCTTGATGAAATAAGTCACAAGGAATAGCCGCACACAATGGGTTGGTAGCTTTTTCTAGAAGGCCTCCAAGCATGATCAAGACTTTATTTTCAACTCAACATCGGGAAAAATATCATCAATTTTTTGAATTGGAGAGATCGACTCACACCATTTTCCAAGGGAGACAATATATGTGACTAGTTCGAACCATCAATCCTCTTTTTGCGAAAATGCATGAAAGCTTATAATGCGGGGATGCCTAAAAAAATGAAAAAGAAATAGAGGAGAAGAGAAGGGATGCGATTTTGGATGTCACAAATGGATGTGATGTGCAATGTGACATCTCGTGTAACATCTCAAACACCACACAAACCGAGAGACTTCCTTAGATTGGAGAATCTCTCAAAATCCAAAGCCGTGGTGAAGATGTCGAAGTTGATTTTCGTGAGCAATATACTCAATTCGAATAATATTTTTCTCAACTAAATCTCGAATATAGTGATGTCTAATATCTATGTGTTTAGTACGCAGAGTGTTGGACGGAAGATTTTTCGAAATATCAATCGCACTCATATTATCACAATAGACAATCAGGGTTTCACTTTGCAAACCATAGTCTTCAATCATTTGGTTCATCCATAAAAGTTGTGTGCAACAACTCCCAATCGCTACATATTCCGATTCAAATGATCGAAAGAGATACACAATTTTGCTTTTTGCTATACCATGAGACCAAATTATTTCCCAAATAAAAACATCCAGTTGTACTTTTACGATCAACAACATCTCAAAGACAATCGAATCACTAAATCCCACAAGATTAGTGTTAGTATCTTTGGTGTACCAAATTCCCAAATCGTTGTGCCCCTACGTATCGAATAATACGTTTTAAGACTTTTAAATGAGTAACTTTGGGATCAGATTGATAACGAGCACATAGACAAACACTGAACATAATATCAGGACGACTAACAGTTAAGTACAACAAACTTCCTATCATGCTTCTATACAAGGTGTGGTCAACACTTTCAGCCACATCTTCTTTGCTCAACTTTTGACTCGACCCCATGGGAGTTTTCAAGTGAGAGGCATTTTTAAGATCAAACTTCTTCACAAGATTCTTAGCATACTTGCTTTGTGAGATAAAAATTCCTTCCTTTAATTGTTTTATTTGCAAGCCCAGGAAGTAACTTAACTCACCTACCATGCTCATTTCAAAAGTGGAGGACATGCAAGCAATGAATTCCTTTAACAATTTATCAGAGGAGGAACCAAAAACGATGTCGTCGGCATAGATTTGAGCAATCATGATGTCGTGGTTTTTTCTTTGAATGAACAAGGTTTTATCAACTTCACCACGTTTAAAGCCAATTTGAAGAAGATACTGGTTAGCCTACCATACCAAGCTCTAGGGGCTTGTTTGAGACCATAGAGAGCCTTTTAAGCTTATACACGTGGTTAGCTTAAAAGGGTCCTTAAAGCCTTTAAGGTTGTTCAACAAAAGCTTCTTCATCTAGAAATCCGTTTAAGAAAGCACTTTTGACATCCATTTGGTGAAGAGTTAATCCCAAGTAACATGCAATTGCAAGCAACAAATGTATGGACTCAATCAGGCTACTGAGGAGCAAAGGTTTCATTGAAATCCACCCCCTCAACTGCGTGTACCCTTGAGCGACTAATCGAGCTTTGTTGCGAACAATTTTGCCAGATTCATCTGTTTTATTTTTAAAAATCCATTTTGTTCCAATGACATTAACATCCTCTGGCCTAGGGACTAAAAACCACACATCATTTTTGACAAATTGATCTAGTTCCTCTTGCATAGCATGTATCCAAAATTCATCTTTGAGAGCTTCAACAACATTCTTAGGTTCAACATTGGACACAAAACAACATGTTCTCACATTAGTACAATCAGTAGACAAGCAAACCATTCTTACCATATCACGATAGTTCACTCTACCTTTCCCTCTTGTCTTAATACCATCAGTAGTGTTACCAATGATCTGAGACGTAGGGTGATTTCTCTGAATCCTTGTAGGTATGTCACTGCCACGATCCACAATTGGATTATTAGTTTCTTCAATGGGTTCAAAGTCAGTCGAGTTCGACTACCTGCAGCAACACGGATGTGGGCTCGGATGTCGCCACATTTGGTTCCGCATTTGAGTCATTTTGTGGATGGGGCTTGATCACATTCTCCATAACATCTGTGCCAACATCTTTTCCGAGCAAGTCTCAACAAATTCGAGTAGATCCACATGATCTTCTTCACTCTTTCCCGCAATATCGACGGATCATTGAAGACAATATTCTGATTCCATGATCGTCTTAGTACGAAGATTATAAACTCGATAGGCATGACTATTCAAGTGTAGCCTAGAAAAAGACACTTGTCACTTTTGGAATTGAATTTACCAAGATTATCACGATCATTAAGGACATAGACACACACCCAAAGACATGAAAATATTTGAGGTTAGGTTTCTTTCCCATAAGTATTTCATACGGGGTCATAGAACATCCAGGCCTCAAATATACACGATTAGATATATGGCAAGCAGTATTTAGAGCTCCAGCCCATTTTGTTGTGGAGTTTTAGGTACGGAAAATTCATGAGAAATCCCCTTTCTATCACAGAAGGACGAGAAAGAAGAATTCTCAAATTCTTTACCATGGTCTGATCTAATTCTGGCAACTGTCAAATTATACAAGTTACACACCTTTTTATGCCAGCTTCTAAAGAAATCAAAAGTTTCAGATTTTTCACGTAGAAAATAAGTCCACGTGTATCGTGAAAAATCATCGACAATCACATAAGAGTACTTCCTACCACCCACACTTTCAATCTCAATAGGACCCATGAGATCCATATGAACTAACTCCAGGACATCTAGTGGTATGGAAATGTGATGTCATTTGATGCGACACTCTCTTTTGTTTACCCTTTGACAACTTTCACAAACACCGACACTTTTCACAGGACAATTTAGGCAAACCAATGACAACTTCATATTTCACAAGTTCCATTAGCTTTTTATGGCTAACATGGCCTAACTTTTGGTTCCATAGATCAGTGTCATTCGTGTGTGCCCTGTGATAGAGTTGATCATTACAAAATTGATAACAGTTGTCAGAAGACCTCAAGCCAGTAAGGATACAAGTATCATTCTCATCGAACACCTCACGTGAGTTTTTGTTGAACTTGACATAGAGATCATCATCACATAGTTGACTTATGCTGATGAGATTAGCATTGAGACCAACTACATGAAGCATATTACGAAGCTTGGGTAGTCCTTCAACGTTCAAAGTCCCTTTCCCAACTATCTTTCCTTTGGCTCCACCTCCATAGGTAACATTGCGTCCATTGTATACTTCATAGTCAGTCAAATACTCCAAGGTACCTGTCATGTGTCGTGAGCATCCACTATCGAAGTACCAAGATCCTGCAACATTAGATCTCAAGGAAGTATAGATAACATGACATTTAACTTCAGATTTTTGACCGGACATATTTTGAAAAATGATTACGAGGATGTCATAACATCCGTGATGACATCGGCATCCGCACCTTAAATCCGATTTCAACTTATAAGAATGGTTTTATGTGTCCAGGAGTATGACAATAATGACAGATAAAGTGACGCGTTTCCGTGGTTTAGATTTCTCGGGAAAAAATCATTTTATTGTTGGAGGAATCGAGGATTCTCCTTGTTCTTAGCTTTCACAAAACCGAGTTTTATAACCAAGGCCGCTTTATCATCACTACCATGGAAAGAATATCATCCGGTTTTGCTTTCCTGCATTAAACCTTTTTATGCTTTCAAGAGACTCTTCAAGTTTAGACTTTACCTTTTCGAACTCAAGTTCTTTCTTTGTAAGAGAAGCCTCTAACCTGGTAACCACTTCCCTTTGATCATCATTCTCCTTTGTAAGTCGGTCATTCTCCTTTTCAAAGATCTCGTTCACTTTTATCCTTTTCAACCAATCCTTGTAAAGGTTTGCATATGTGTCCTCCATACTTTCATCATCGATTCATCATCCCTGTTCATTATCATCAGGCAGTAGAATTGAAACAAAAATGGTTAGAGATAGATGAGAGATCCTTTCATCGAGATGTGACTTGGATGTGATCGAGAGAAGGTGTGATCACATCTCGGGCCACACCTGCAACACCGAAGGATTTATTTGGAGGGACTTTCGATTTTTCGCCAAGGTAGTCGAACCTTGTTTTCTTCCCGATCATTCTTCTCACCGCCGTTCGTTATCACTCAAGGTCTGATCGGACTCATCCCTTTTTCATAAGAGTGTTAGCACATTGGGCAAAGATAATGACCATACCCAAGACAAGCCCTACACCTAATGGAGTCAAGAGTTTTTGTGTCAGACTTGTTTGATTTATCACCAGAAAAACGCTCTTGACTTTTATCAAAGGTGTGCTTTTGAGGAAACTTGCTTGACTCAAACTTAAAAGGCTTGGTGAAATTTTGAGACTTTTTCTGACTTTTGAGCTTAAGAATCTTATCAAACTTTTTCGAGTACATGGCCATAGAATTATCTCTAGATCAGATTTTTTCAATCTCATTGGTAAGGTCAAAAAATCATTAGTAACTTGGGACTCGAGTTGAAAGGGAGACTCAATTTGAAAAGCAACTTTGTGACCCAAACTCTCCATCTGTTGAGCCATGTTCATCTCATAGGTTTGAAGAATGCCAGCAAGTCTTTCTAGACTTAAAGTGGCCACATCATGGGCTTCTTCTATGGATGAAACTTTGATATTGTACCTAATAGGAAGAGATCTCAACATTTTGCTCACAAGATTCTCATTTGATATGGGTTCACCTAGGGCTTGAGCTTCATTGGCTATATCACACAGTTTGGCATTGTAAGTAGTGATATTCTCATCCTCACGCATTCTCAGGTTTTCAAACCTATTGGTGAGCAACCTAAGTTTGGTTTTTCGCACACTAGCAGATCCCTCACAGTGACTTTGCAGAGTATCCCATGCATCTTTGGCCACAGTAAAATTAGCAATGATTTTGAACATATTTTGATCCACAGTACCAAAGATTGCCATCAAAGCCTTAGAATTGTAATTGGACAAAATTAATTCATCATTAGTCCAATCGATTTCTCCTTTGTCCTTGTAGTCACCATCCATATCGATGAGTTTTGGAGGTGACCACCGCAAGAAAATATGATTGTACGCCAGGCCCTTTCATCAATTGATTTGATGTAGGCTCGAACTTTGACTTTCCAAATAGAGTAATTGGAGCCATCAAGAGTGGGGACGGAAAGTGGGGTTATTTTGAGTATCCATGCTAACAAACACTAAGGATCAACACTTAAAGTAGTGTCGTCAAGTGTAAAGCTCGATACCAATTGAAAAAATTAAGCATGGATATTTAGCAAAAGTTTTGCAGAGTAAAGATGTGATTGGAGATGTGGTCACATTCACAATCACATGCAGCAGAATTTCAAAAATAATAAAGAGATACACGAAGTAAAAATTGTCTACAAGCCAACAAGCTTGTAGGCGTGCAATACGGCAAAACTTTCCACTAGTAAAATCGGTTTGATTCCGTTATACAAAAATACTCAAATCCAACTAGCATAAATCACGAAAACTCCTATCTAGAGTATATCTAATCTATGTAATTCAACTCATCCAACAATAGACATGTATGGAATTTCGTTAATCACAATACAAAAACAATGGATGAAAAGCTAACAAACACAAGCTGCAGAGCTGAATGTAATCTCAGATGTAGTCATATTCGAGATCGCATCCAGGGCAGTTCAGACTCCTTGTGCTTGAATGACTCTAACTCTCTCAATACTCTTGTATCTCTGGTGTATTTCTTGTCTCTTCATTATGCACGTCCTCTTCCCTTTATATAGCCGTCCAAGACCCTTCAAGAGACCTAATACACAAGGAAAGAAGATATATATAAATATATGACAAGTAAATCACTTATGTTAGGAAACAAGATAACTATCAAGAATCCTAATATATCAATACCATATCAATATGATTTATTCCCTTATCCAAAAAGTCCTAATTAAATCATAAATCTAGAAAGGCAAAATAAATCAAAACCAATCTTTATCTTTTTTTATTTCGAAAATTATTTTAGACGATAAAATCGTCCTAATAACAACCAATCACAACCGAAACTTTTCCAGTTCCATTTTCTGGAAAATTTTGGGAAGAGGGGGAACTAGGCTGAGGAAGGTAACCGACGGGTGGCGGTGGAGTGCGAAAGTAATCTATATCTATATCTATATATATATATATAATAACAAACATGTTTCCAAATTTGTTTTCCCGCCTATTTACACTTGCTAAAAATGAAATTAGATATTTTTTTTAAAAAAAGAATATATAGTTTGTTGTCCGAAATTATTGTAGTTTATCATTAACTTTGTACATTTTGATTTTTGTATGCACTAACAATCTAACTTATGTATGACTAATCGTATTAATATTGTATTATAAAATACAAAAAAGATCTAAACGGAAATATAAAACAAATCGGGATTATTGGCTATAATATTATCACTTTTGTTTTTACGATCAATTTAATACGATTTTATAATTTTAATCAAATTCTTAATTGTAATGAGAATTTATAGCATTTCGAAAATAGTTTTTAAAATCGTAATTTGGTATTACAATATACATCATTAAAGTTTAATCTCTTAATTGTGTTATTATATTTATAGATAAATTTAAAATGAATTTATTTTCTAAAATATTTAAAATTTATAAACAATCTTTTGGACCACATGTTTGGAGTGTGATATCATATTTTTAAATTAAATGAATTATCTGAGAACAATTTGGATAATTACAAACTCCGAATTATTTATATATTTTAAAATTTGGATATAACTCAAATCCTTATAATTCATATTATATGATGAAAAAAGAATACAATGTTATTTTAAAACTGAAAAATATATGTACGGTTGTGCTAAATTTTAAAACATATTAACGAGTCATTATATTTGAAAATCATATATTTGAATTGTATCTTAATATAATTTCTAATGTACAATCTTCTAATTGTATTTTTATAATTATAAATAAAGAATTTAATTTATTTTTAACAATGTATAAATACTATCGTAAATATGTTCGAAGTGTAATGTAATATTGTTATTGAATTTAAAATAAATAAAAGATTCTAAATATAAGTGTTCATAGCATACTATTAAAATAGAGTATAATGTAATTTCAAAAATTATATAGAAAAAATTGATTAATTGGTTTCACTATTAAATTATTTAAACGTAAAAATATTAATTAATATTTTTTAATAACAAACATATTTGTTATTATTGTAAAATTATTAGTATAAAATGATGAATACTATTTATTTTAAAATGTACTAAAAATTTAAATTAGGTCACAAAGTCGGGCGGCCCGATCGGACCAGGCATTTCATGGGTTAGAGTGGGCCGGAGAGATCTCAAAAATAGATTAGATGGAGTTTCGGCCTGACCCAACCCGAGTTTCCTCTTTGGCCCAACGGACCAGCTCGGACTGACTCATTTGACAGTTCTACTTATTATTAGGATAGCCCGTGTCGCACGGGGGCCTCATCTAGTTTAATTTCTAAACATGAAGTTCTTTAATTAGTTGTATTTTTAATCTAGTTGTGATATGTTAAATTTTATTAACATTATTTTTGTTTTCCAAATTTATTCTAAACTCTTTAGTGCATCTTTGCGAACACTTTTCAAATGGACTTTTGGATCTAAAAGCTCATTTTCCTTAGTAATAGGTGTTTGGTGGATAAAATAAAATGGACTTTTAGGAAAAGTCGCTTCTCCGAAAAGTTCATTCTAGATAATTGTAGATTTTTCACTTTGAAATTTTTCATACCTCTTAACAAAATGGCTATTAAAATGTACTTTTACCAAACATTTTAAATTGCATATAATCACTTTTTCAAAAAATCAATATCAGTCCATTACATAAATGCACTTTCATTTAAGAAGTGATCCTAAACATGCACTTATTGTATTTTAAAATTAAGAAGTTATCTTAATATATTATAAAAAAATAAAATAATTGGAGGAATATAAACTAGGTCACTTAATGTGCCTCATGTCCCCTAAATATATGTTTTTTTCCCTCTCATTTCAAGATGCATGTAAGTCATCTCCATTTGTGTAGGTCCCAAGGGGTGTCAGGTAAAGTTTAGAAGGGGGTTCAATAGACTTTATAATATTTTGATTTTACGAATCGAGTTCTAAGAAAACAACTAAGTCCTTAGACAATTGTGTTGAGATTGAGGAAGAAGAGTTAATCACTCAATAATATTTTTGAAATAGTTGTTGATAGAGTAACTCACCAAGAAAGTCAACTACTTAAAAACCAGTTTTGTTTTAAGTGGGAAAGACTTACACCATTTTGAGTTTTGTTGATCAACACTTAGTGTTTTTAGAGAGTTATAATGCATTATAGACGACAAGAAAATAACAGAATGTAAATTTGCGAGAAATATAAGTGCAAGAAAATAAAGACATAAAATTTATAGTGGTTCGAGGATAGGGTAATTCCTCTACTCCACTCTTCTCCTACACCATGGGGAATCCACTAAGTAACATGTGACTTTAGTTCCAAAGTAGTACAACCTAAGTAGCTTTGATCACACAACCAACTACACAATGGACTCATCTCTTCACCAAACAATTTGCCTTGACTACTTGAGCTCTCTAATTCTTGCAGGATTTTTCGCACATCCCTCCTCAGATCGAGAATCTTGGTTTGACTTGAACCTCACTACACTCCTTCAATCCTAGGCAGTGTAGACCCTAGTTTTGTTTTTACAAAGTTCCTCTTCAACTAAATAACAACTTCAATCTTTCATAGTGTGTGTTGGATGAAGTGTTCTTGAGTAAGCTTGAGGAATGCAGATAAGCTCGAGAGTGAGTTAAAATTTTAGATTCTTGCTTGTTCAGTTGTGTTTTGTCTCTTATATCCTCTTGAAAATACCTCAACTTTTATAGTAAGAATTTGAATTTTTGTCCGTTGAAGAGATAAACAAATTCAAATCCCACCGTTGGACAGTTGGCATGTCCTTTCTTGGAGCTTTGATGATGGCCTTTCCTTGTATTCTTATGTCTGCTGGAGCTTTCTGAAATGGCAAACTATAGATGTCTTCTTATAGGTTGAACCTCATTGTCTTCATAAAGGTCTTGCACATTTATGGTCAAACATCATTCTTCATCTGATATTTGAAATATATCTTCCTTGGACATGCAATAGACTTCTTCAGTTGGCTTTGTCCTTCAGCTGCTTTACCCATTTGAGACTTATACTTGAATCTTCTGAGAGTATCTTCTGATGAACTCTGTTGTCAGTCTTCTGAAAGACTTGGCTGGTATACTCTGTTGAGAGTCCTGTGTTGAACAACTCAGCTGTGAATCAGCTGAATTTCTACGAACCCAACTTGAGTCTTCTGATACAATCTTCAACAAGTCTTCTGTAATCCTACTTGGCTCCATTTGAGTCGGCCTACATCCTATCTATTACAAGTGTAAGAATTAAATAAAAATTGGGGTACCAACTTTCTAATACATAGGTCTTGATTGTTTATGTTTCTAAGAGTCCATTTCCAAGTTCCAACTATTCATAAAATTGAAATTATGTTTGTTTATTAAAATTCCCAATGATAATCATCATTTTCACTTTCTATTTTCACATAAAACAAAATCTCAAACCTATAATTTCAATTATTAGTCCTATACACTACCTACATCACTAATCAATCACTATTCTCATCTTTATTCCAATTATAAATGTGGGACATACCATTACTAATTCTATCTATTTAAAATATTACTATTCACCCTACAATCTTTCAAATATAATTTTATATATTCACTTAAAATATTCAACCACTATCAAATTTTTATTTATTATATACATAAATTAATACTTCAAAAATACTCAACGAAACACAATCTCATTTCCAAACTTACATAAAACTCATTCTAATTCATTCATTCAAACATAATTACAGTTCTCACATGAAACCTAATAAATTCTCAAAGTTCATTTTCCAACATTAGAAACTGGAAATGGATCATGGAAACATAACCATACAAGACCACAGTTTTCCAAGCATCATCTAAAACTATGTAATAAATTTCCTAACAATTTGAGCATCACAATTATTATTTTTTTCAAATTAAGTTCTACAATTATTTTTTTGGTTACCATTACTTGCTATAATGGGTTGCATGACTAAATGTCTTGAAAAAAACTCACTTAAATGATCAATTTTCAAAATTAAAAAAGAAATGAGGACCAAATCTCCAAGCTGGTTCTCTTAGAGGACTAACAAATAGGTATGTGAAGAAAAAAAAATAAAACTATTAGTTATTTGGAATATAAATTGCTTGAACTGCAATAGGTTGCCCAGGAAAAGGAGCAAGAAGTTCAGTTTCTAAAGCGAGAGCTATCCAGGGCCATGAATGATCATATTGTTATGATAATAGAGTTGTCACAAAAGGAACGTGTTCAACGGAGAACTGGACAAATCCAGCCTAACTGTGGTAAAGTGGAATCGTGGTAAGCTAAGTTGGATGAGTAGATTTTCATGGGTAAAAGATTTGTTAATCGTAATGGGATTGAGTTCAATAAAAGAACCTAATTATTACACCATTTTTGTTAAAGCCACCCTTAATGTTCCATCAATTGACAAGAAAGCCTACTCAGACCACTGCCAGTAACATGTTAGAACAGCAGAAAACAGAAATCCATCCTAAAAGAAGGTTTGTTACAATATGTCACTACTATGGCATACTTGGTCACATTAGACCAAAACGCTATAGGAAGTATTATGATCTATGTACGGGCAACATAAGTACATGGAATTTAAGTGGTATTCCTATGAGAGAACCTAACACTAAAAGTGACTTGAAAAATCACTCACGGCCTAAAATTTAGGTTAAGAGAAGTGAGTCTAAGTATCTCTTATATTTGTTTGCGCCTAAATCAAGTCATTGTGGTGCTTGGTATTTTGATAGTAGTTATTCAAGACCACATGACTAGTATAAGATCTAATGTGGTTGATCTAGTGTTATTTAATGATTGTTTTGTTACTTTTAGGGATAGTTTTAGAAACAAAGTCATTGGAAAATGATCTCTCAATCTGAATGTTCTACCTAAGCTGAAGGATGTTTACTTGTTGAAAATCTGAAAGCTAATTTATTTAACATCAGTCAGTTTTGTGACCAAGTGATGAATGTTAAATTTAATCAAGAATAATGTTTGGTCTTTGATAAACCAAATAACATTGTTCTCACATGAAATATGTTAGTTGATAATCGTTGATGGCTTGAAAACTATTCTAGAAACCTTATGTAAGTGCACCTATCGTTTTGTAGTTTAGTTTATTGAGAGCAGAGTGTCATTCCCACGATAATTATACGTACTAGTAATTATCGTTTTTTTTATTATCTAATCTAAAAATCCTCAGATGGTTGATTTATAAAAACAAAAGTAAAAATATATTTAATCAATCAAATTACAAAAGATGGAATTGAGAAAGATTTTTAAATAAGAAATCAGTAGACAAAAACGTGTTAGAATGTAAATCCCTCTAGAATGTCTTTATGATTTTAACAAGAATAAATACAACCTTGAACCCTTAAGTATTTATCATCCTTTTTAATATAATCTCATATTTTATGGACCGTAGAAATTCCTCAATTAAGTTAAACCCTCTTTCAAGATGAATAACTCATAACCTCAAGTTGATTATCCAAAATCTCTTTCTAGTTAAAATCCCTAAGATTTTTGCATGAACTATTTATGAATTCTCATATTAGGTTGACCCTATTCCGGAAGATTTATGTCATTCTATATCTAGGATTGCATGCAGCTCCTTTCATTTATATTCATTCTATCTCACCATAAATCTCTCGATTACCCCATGAGGAATAAGTTTCAAATCAATATACCAAAAATATTAACTCGATTGAAAGAAGCATAATATAAGTAAATAACATAAAATATTAAGATTAGATTAAAAAAATTCAAACCATAATCACAAATCCATTCTAGAGTTCATTACATTAAAATACTAAAAAGTTTAACTCAACATGATCTTGACAAAAGTATAATCTATGAAGATAATGGAGAAAAATTCTGTGTTTTCTTTATTGATTTTAGAATGAAGATACAACTAAACATATATAGCCTAAAGAGGCTGAAATCAGGCAACAAAAAATAAGGAAAGAAAAGAATACAATCCCTTTGATCAAAGGATTGGAGAAAGCATAAAAAGAAAAAAGATCTATTCTATAAAAAAAGGAAGAAATTCTAAGTGCACTACTAATCAGCCCAAGGACCTGCTACATTCCACACTCCCCCTCAAGCTGGGTTGTATATGTTGTACGAACCGAGCTTGGTGTTCAACTCATCAGATTTGGTCCTTGGAAGTGCTTTTGTGAAGATATCAACAATTTGAAGCTTTGTAGGTATATATCCCAGTTGCACAATCCCATTATTTACTTTCTCGGAGATGAAATGACGACCGATTTCTATATGTTTTGTTCTGTTATGATGCACATGGTTCTTTGTGATACTCATTGCAGCCTGACTATCGATGAACATTTTAATCATCTCCTCTGCCTCAACCTTGAGTTCTCTCAATAGTTTTTGAAGTCATATTCCTTCACAAATTCCTAAGGCAAATGCACGATTTGACGACTCGTACTCTTTTGCATGAGACAATCGCTTGTTTCTTGTTTCTCCTTGTGACAAGGTTTGTAAGTCCCAAGGGGTGTGAAGTAAGGTTTATAAGGGGGATTTGAATAAACCTTACCAAATTTTCGATTTAGTCTTTTTTAAAACAATTCAACATAGTTGACTCAAATGATTGATTGTGTCCTTGATGGACAACTAAGTTGACTTTTTCGCTAAGTTACCCACTCAACGACTCGATAGATTTGTTGATAGTATAACTTTCGGCTACTCAAGCCAAATACTTAACTTGGCTGATTGGTTTTTAACAATGGAAGACTTTACACCCTTCGATTAGATTTTAGCTTGTTTTAAACACTTGATTTTTAGCACTTGGTTATTTATCGGTTGGATAGCAAATATAATACTTAACAACAAATATAAATTAAATGTGCAGGAAAGTAAGTTTGTTGAAAGTAAATGATACAAATATTTTTAAAGAGGTTCGAAGATGGGGTAATTCTTCTAATCACCTCTTCTGGAGGAATCCACTATGTAACAGATCAGTTTACAAAGCAGTGAACAGTCTGGAGACAGCCTTGATCACACAGCTGGCTTCTCTTGCGACTCAGCTTCTTCACAGGCAGTTGTCTTGCTACTTGACTCACCACTTCTCAAGTTCTTGGATTTGATCACGAAGCCCTCCAACAAACTTGATAATGGTTCGACCTGTAACCTTTCTACAATCCTAGCTTGGAAAGTAGACCCCTTTGATTTCTTCAAAAGTTCCCTCTTCAACTGATTTGAAGTTGCCTTTCCTTCACAACTTGTGTTGGATCGATTTCCTTTGAGTTTCGGATTAAGGAATTGCTTGGATGTTTGTGAGAATATTGCAGGTTAGATGCTTGAATATTGCTTGCTTGTTCGTGGTTCATGTAACATTTTCTCAATAACTTCCTCAGCCTTTTATAGTGCACATTTGAAATTATGCCCGTTGAAGAGATAGGCCAATTTCAAATGTCACTTTGTTTACAGCTTGTCTTGGTCGATCCTTGATGTTGACCCTTCCTCGTATTAAATGTCTTCGCAAAGATTGCGGTGCTTGACACAAGGTGCGATGTTTCCCATTGGTTCATTCCTTTTGCATAGTGCAGGACTAACACTTTAGACTTTGCGGTTTTGACATATTACTATATTGAGTAATATTCTTGACTTTAATCAACGGATCTAAGTCAGTTGTCTTGACTAGACTGCTGCATTTACCCAAGGTTACTTGAGTCAGCTGCAATCATTGGATAAATCAACTGTCACTTCAACTGGAGAATTGGCTCTTTGGGTTGACTTGACTGACACTTCTTACAGCTGTTCCCCAACTGACTTTCCTTCAGTCGAGTCCTTGATTTCCTTTATCGCATTACTCAGCTGACACACATCAGAGTCTTCACAAAGTCCGTAGTTGACTTCTTGTAATCCGTGGCATAGTTGACTTGACTCAGCTTTTCCAGCCCTATCTATTACAATACAAATTACAATGAAAATGGTGTGCCAACTTACTAGTTTAAGTTTTACATGGTATCATCAAAATCTACTCAATAAATTGCCTAAGAATTTCCCCCCTTATGATGATGCCAAAACTTAAAATGATTTAAAGAAAGTAAACAATAAAGATACATATAGACAATGCAGTAACAAAGAATGTATGCTTAAATGGATCAATTTATTGATCATAACATTCTTGTCCTTTACACAGCTTTTTACATTCGGTATCAAAGCAACATAAATGTATATATATGTCAAAACACAGTATATCTAAGCTAAGATACATAAAGAGTGAAAATTACAGGGAGATTCACTTAACTTATCACAGAAGACTTACATAGATGTATTTACAACAAAAATACACGAAGGTATTTGCAGCAACACTTCAACACCTTTGTTGCTTCCTTCCTCTTTCTTCATCAGCTCTTCTTCTGTCTGGATCATCCATTTTCCTCTTTCTTTCCTCTTCTTCTCTCTTTTTATTTTCATAGGCCCGTTTGGCAGCAGGGTCATCCCTTTATTTCCTCTCAAGCCATTCTCTAGTTTGCCTTTGTTTTCCTCTTCTTGCCTCCTTGCAGCTTCAGCGTTCTTTCATTCAACCTCTCGGTTGGAAAGGTGACATATCCAGCCCAGTAGATAATGCCTTTCTTCTCAGGATCCACATACGATACATCATTTGGTTTTGGTCGAAGTTGGGAGCCTCTTCCACCACCACTTCTTCCTCTACCTGACTCAGCTCTTCCTCCTCCGGAAGTGTCATGCACGGGGAGTCTTCTCGCTTAGGTAGTGATCACTGGAAGTCCTGGCCGCTTTTATCGCCTTCTTTCCACAAGTTCAAATATTTATCCCAGTACAAGTCCCAGGATTGAGACAGGGCCATTCCTTGGAAGTAGCCTTCTAATTCAAGAGTTTTAAACTCCTCAATTGATCTAGGCTCAGATCCATCATCAGGTATTGCATCCTGATCCTTTCCGGCTAGTAGACCACCATATTGTTTCATGATTTCCTGAACGCGAGCATCTTGCTTTTCAGCTAACTCCTCAAATCCAACTTCAGTGACCTTTCTTTTGTCTTTCATGGACACTGCAACTTTCTCTATAGGTAAGGTCACAGGGAGTTTGTTGAGAATAGAGGCAGTGACATCATTCAGTTGAGGGGTTTCAGCAAACATCAGCTTCAAGTCTTTCGAATTTCCTTCCCCCTTAGCCATGCCACTTCCTTTCTTCAATTTTTCTTCATTCAATCCCTTGAGGGACTCCTCTTCCCCCTTTTGAGCATCATCACCAAAGGAGAGAGGTATCCCAGGGAACATACCTCCAAGAATAAAGTCCAGTCTGCTGATAGTTGAGTTGTGCTTGGAGTCTGCTACATTATACGGTGTTCGAAATTCTGAGCGTGTGGCCTTAGACTCGGCTGATACAATCTTCATTTCAGTTGTGAGGAGACTGAATTTCTCATTCATGTTGTTCTCGAGTCTGGCAATTTCATTCTTGTGGAAATGTTGCAGCAACTCCATATCTGTTTTGTGAGACTGGTTAATCCTCTCAATGTGCTCCTTCATCCTCTACCTGTTCATGGAGTTATCAACACTCCATACGAGCATCCTTCCATATCAAAACTTTGAAATATCGGACTCGCTTGATTCTCATTGCAGTCTGCTATTGAGTCCATTCGTAGTCTCAACATTATTCCTCTCGGACGGTTGTGAGAGTGGCATCCTGGATTGTCCAGCAAGTCCGAGAGGCGATGACGTTCTATCTTCTCAATCTCTTCGCAGATTTTCTCGGAAGACATCACGGAACTCGGCTTGCATTGGATTGGTGATGGCCATTCTGCGTCAAAATTGAAGTCTGCTGGGACAATCGTGTCTGTGGGAATAACTGGATCTTCCCTTATGGTGTATCTCCTTTCTTCAACAGCTGTCTCTTCTTCTAATTCAGGCAGATCCTTGGAGAAGGGAAACATGTCTTGGAATGCATCATCGCGCACATAGGGAATTTTTTATTGCTCAGGTGCTTACGATGACTCAGCTCGTTGTGCCTCGGCTGCGACAACTTCATTGGCAGTGGTCATAGTTGTGGGAGCCTGTGACTGAGCTGAGGGAGTCGTTACTGTTGCAGCTGTGGGAGCCTGCGCAAATGACTCGATTCCAGTTGGGGCATTTGAGATGTTTTGCCCAGCTGACTGAGCCTCAACTATCTTAACAACTTCCTCAGTCTCAGTGGGTTTTTCCAATTGAGTGAACTTGTCCTCGGCTGTATCATCAGCTTCATCGGAGGATAATGAGACCTGTGGAGTTGGCTCATCATTGAAATTGAATCTCATAAGAGCCGTCTTCTCACTGACTTGGCTCTGAGATTTGTGAACATCCTCAGTTGTGTCCATCATAGGATTATCATGTTGAGTGGACTCAACTTCATCTTCCGATCCCAAAAATGATGTATCTATGTTTTCTTGGGAATCTTGAAGGGCACCAATAACTTCTTCTGCGGTAGCACCTTCAATTTGAAGAATATTCTTAATTTTATCATCTTTACCAAGGGAAGTCTCAACCTCCCGTTGGCCTTCAATACCCGCAGCAGTCTTAACTACTGCAGGGCCTTCTTCAATCCCTTCGACAGTATCAACTGTCTTAGGGTCTTCTAAATTCCCTTTGACAGACTTAACTGTCTTGGGGTCTTGGACATTGGCATCCATAGGAGGCTCAAGCTCTTGGATTGCACTTTCAGAGCCCATAATGTTAACTCCCAGGGCTTCACCATCCTTTGCCTCAGTTGTGATAATAGCGTCATCGGCCTTCAATGTAGTAGACATTTCAGCTGAGACAGACTCAACTGTCCAAGCTTCGTCAATGTCACTCTGCTGTTTTTCAAATTCTTTCTCACCTTCTCCTCCTAACTCCATTGATGTGTCTCCCACAGCAAACTCCAACCTAGCTGTGGTGGAGAGTTTCCCCCCTCAGCTGGCACACCAGCTGAGTGAATAAGAGTGGGGTCACTCTGCTCCAGAGACGCGACTTTTCCCTCTGAGTGTACAACCGATGGGGCAGGTGTGAGAACACCTTATTCAGGGGTAGGCTTAGCTTGGGTGCCTAAATTCCCAGCTTCATCGCCATTCCCCTGGGAGCCATCAGTTGAATCTACTGGGGACGTGGTGGCAGCTATGGTTGTAGCAATTTGTTGTGCCACTCCCAAGGGATCAGTCTGCAGAAGAGTTTGGGAGGACTATCCTAGACCTTCTAATAAGCTTAGTTCGTGTATGGCTCTGGATTCCTTCATAGCTTGCTGCAGTTCTGACTACTTTGCTGCAGTAGCAGGATCCATATCTTCATCACTTTCTGTGAATTCTGTAAGATGTTCGTGAGTATGCTCTAGAGCGCTTCTGAATGTGCACATCTTAGATTTCTTCAAGGTTCGGGTGTGCTCGGCAGCTCTCTCAGTCTCCTCCTCCTTAAGAATGCGGAGAATGTCCAGACAGTTGGCTTCATTCAGGGCGGATCGAACATCACCAACACCAAGGAATCGGAGAAGCTCTTCTTCTTGCCCGATGAACTCAGGGCGAGTGAATTGCATCCATGTGTGATCCAGCTTCCATGCCCTCCATTCCCTCAAGCGCCTTTGAATGTCAGGGTAAACTAGAGAGTACATAATCACATCATCATCATCATCGACTTCATCTCCAGTTTCCGGAATGGGAGGTAAGAGATCTTGCTCTTCCTCAGATGCAACAACATCAGTTATAGGAGGGGAGACAACTCTTTCAACATTAGGCTCAGTTGTCTCGGCTGCTTCACTTTCCTCAGCTATTTTCCACACAGCTGGGTCTTCGGCGAATCTCTGCTGATCACCATCAGTAGACTGCTTCGATACATCAACAATTTACAGAGACTGCTCTTGATCACCAGCAGTCTAAGATTCTTTCTCCAGCTGAGTACCGCATTCAACTGTCTTTTCATGCTCAGATCGCCTGAACAACCATATCTTTCTGGATGGGAGCAGGGGAGCCTCTGGTTCAATGTTTTTCGGTTCCTCAAAAGTGAAAGCTTTTGGACTTTTCTTATAGGCATTTGCCTTTCTTGACTTGGCAACCCTCTTCTTCTTTACGATAGGGAAGGGAATATGGTGTTCCTCCTCTATCTTGGCTGCGTGGGCAGGAGTCTCGGCTGCATGGGCAGGTGACTCAGCTGCATGGGCAAGAGCTTTGGACTTGGCTGTGGGAGCAGGTGCTTTCTTTGGCTTGGCTACGGGGGCAGGAGCAGTCTTGGATACCGCAGTTTTTTTCTTTGGTGGAGGGGTCTCGATTTGTGTCTTTGGATCGGTGATTCCCCTCACCGTATCAACCCTTCTAGCATGAGCTCTTTTCTGGGCTGCTGAGAGGTTTCCTCTGAACATTTTCTTGTTGACATGGAAGGGTTTGCCATGGCGTAATGCAATTCCATTCACCTCCATAAGATGGCCAATAACCAGGCCATAGCCCAGGGAACATCCGAAGGACCCATCCTTCTTAAAGGTCCTGTTTAGCACATTCTGGCAGAGTCTGCTGTAAACAAACTCAACCTAGTTAACTTTCTTTCCTTGCATGATCGCAGCCATCAAGATCAGCTTAGTTTTGGACAGCTGATTGAAGCTTCCAAATTTCATGTCAACACACTTCGAGACAAGACCCATCAGCTTGTGATAGTCGTCCTTTAAGGAATCCTTCTTAGCCGTATAAACCACTTTTGCAGCACACTTGGGCTTGGCAACTTCTTTCCAAGCCACAGCTAAGTCGACATCCTGCTCAGTGATGTCCTTCAAGCCCTCCGCGGGTAGCAAACAGTGCTCAGCAAGGTCTTTGGCATTGAGTTTAATGACCTTGCTGTGGACAGAAGACTTGATTACATCGTCCTGCACTTCAGCGTTCACGTAAAACATAGCGACCTCTTCAAGGTACGTATGAGTGTACTCCATCGTCAAAAGGTCCTTCAGGCCGGACTTCTCCAACATCTCAGCTATCTTCTTGAATAGGGTCTCATCGATACCCTATTTGATCATTCTCTCAAACTCTACTGAAGAACGAGTGTGGATTTGCTTTGAGAGCTTCTCGTAATCAAGCTTTGGAGCCATTTTCAGAGATTTTTACCGAATGAAATGAGAGAAAACTTGCTTGAAAGAACTAGGGTTCGCACAAAGGTTCAGAGAGAATGCACTTAGTTTGCTTGAAGATGAATAATTCGCATGAGGAGAGAGAAAATTGAGTTTTCATATATAAGGGACGTGAAAGGACGGTTTTTACTTTTTGAAATTTTTGATCAAAATCAATGGGTGAGATTGGAGCTTCAAAACTGCATTTAATTCCCCGCATTAAATGCAGCAACATTTATATCCAATCATATGGTTTACTGTGCAGCTTTTACTATGACCGTCATTATTACGCTGATGTCATCCTTAAAAACATTCCTGCTAATTTAAAAACGACTGCGTTTTTGTCACTTAGCTCATAAATGCTCCAGCTTATATCCAAAGCTTAACTCTGCTTCTCTCTTCTCATGAAGTGACTCAGCTGCCAGCTAACTCAATACAGTTGACATCCCGACTAGGCTGTTTCACTTGGCTGAAATGTGAAACTTTATCTTTTTCAAATCTCTCATCTTTCATTTCTGCTAATTGAGTCTTCTGAGTATGCTAACTCAACTCAATTAACCCTAACTCATTCTTGAGCTCTTCAAACCTTGATTCACATAGAGTCTTTCTGAATATATCAGCTAACTGTTTATCAGTTGAGATGTATTCCATGGTGATATCTTTCTTTTCAACATGATCTCTTATAAAATGATATTTGACATCAATGTGCTTTGTTCTTAAATGCAACACAGGATTCTGAGTGATTGCAATAGCACTAGTGCTATCACACATAATTGGAATATCTCTTTCTTCAGCTGTGGATGTGGCAATTGAATTTTGTTTCTTACTGAACCAAGAAACCAATCTATTTCCGAGCATTTGACATGTACCTGAGGTACTCTTCCTGTCAACTCTACATCCAACATAGTCCGAGTCTGAGTAACCAAGCAGCTTGAATCCACATTCCTTTGGATACCCCTTCAAATATCTTAGGATTCTCTTAGATGCAGTCATGTGGCTCTCCTTTGGCGTAGATTGAAATCTTGCACATACACCTACTGCAAAGGTGATGTCCGGCCTGCTTGTTGTTAGATAGAGCAGAGATCCAATGAGTGCTCTATATCTGGTTTGATCAACAGCTTTGCCATCTGCATCCATGTCCATCTTGACTGAAGTATGCATTTGAATTTTCACAGAAGACTTCTCTTCCATACCAAATTTCTTCATTAAATCTCTGGTATATTTTTTTTGACTTATGAAGGTTCCATCCTTCATTTGCTTGACTCAAAGTCCTAGGAAGAAAGTCAGCTCTCCCATCATGCTCATCTCAAATTTACCTTGCATGAGGTTTGAGAACTTGTCACACAGCTCTTTATTTGTGGAACCAAAAATGATGTCATCCACATATATTTGAACAAGCAATATACTCTCTCCATCTTGAATTCTTAAGAGTGTTCTATCAACTTTGCCTTTGGTGAATCCATTGTCAATTAGGAATTGAGACAACATATCATGCCATGCTCTTGGTGCTTGTTTCAATCCATATAATGCTTTCTTGAGCTTATAGACCTTATCTCCAATAGTTTTCTGCTCAAAACCTGGAGGTTGATCAACATAGACTTCTTCCTCTAATAGTCCATTTAGAAATGCATTCTTCACATCCATTTGATACATAGTGAAGTTCTTATGTGCAGCATAAGCAAGAAACATCCTTATTGCTTCCAATCTTGCAACAGGAGCAAATGTATCATCAAAATCTATACCCTCTTCTTGGCAATACCCTTTGGCTACCAATCTTGCTTTGTTTCTTACAACAGATCCTTCCTCATTCATCTTGTTTCTGAAAACCCATTCTGTTCCAATAACATTTTGATGGGTTCGCCTCTGCACTAATTCCCATACTTTGTTTCTTTCAAACTGATTCAGCTCTTTTTGCATGGCTTGAATCCAATGTGTGTCATCCAATGCTTGAGACACATCTTTAGGCTCTATCTGGAAAATAAAACAAGTGAACATAGCTTCATGCTGTGCTCTGGATCTGGCTCTTATGCCATATCTAACATTTCCAATAACTAACTCTGGTAGATGGTCTCTCAGCCTTCTCACATCAGGTTGGAGTAAGTCTGCTGGATTCAACCATCTCGCAGCTAAGTTGTCTTGAACAACTCTTTCATTTTCATTCAGATGTAGACTTTATAGCTGTCTTTGAGATTCAACTATCTCATCTTCATCTGGGTTGATTGTTCTTACTTCAGCTTCAACATAAGGACTCTTTTGCATAGTTGGTTGATTCAAATTTTTTATCGCCTAACTCTTCAATGTCCTCTCCATTTACATTAGGTTCATCAAAAACCACATGGATAGACTCTTCTATAACCATAGTCCTCTTGTTCAACACTCTATAGGCTTTACTCTCAGCTGAGTATCCCAAAAAGATACCTTCATCATCTTTAGCATCAAAAGCCTTCAAATTATCTTTGCCATTGTTATGGATGAAACATTTACATCCAAATATCCTGAAGTATCCAATATTTGGCTTTCTCCCTGTCCAAATCTCATAGGGAGTCTTGGTCAATCGCCTATTGATCATGCATCTATTTTGTGTTAATGGCTTCATCCAAAATCTCTTAGCAATCCAGCCTTCAACTAACATGGTCCTTGCGACTTCCTTGAGAGTTCTATTCCTTCTTTCACCTACTCCATTCCTTTGTGGAGTTCTTGCAGTTGAAAACTCATGAGCAATTTCATTTTCAACATAATACTGAGTTATTATCCTATTGACAAACCGGTTCCTCATCGATCTTATTTTTATAATGGTTTGGCTCTTTTCATTTTGAACTCTTTTCATCAGCTGAGGTAACTTCTGCAAAGTTTTCTTATTTTTACACATGAAGATTGTCCATGTATATATTAAATAGTCATCCACCACCACTAAGGTGTATTTCCTTCAACTTATGCTGGTTGGCTCAACTGGACCAAATAAATCCATATGCAACAGATGTAATATCCTTGTTGAAGAAGGACTTGGTTTAACCTTGAATGAAGAATTTATTTGCTTTCCCATCTGGCATGCATCACATACACTTTCTTTCTTGTACACTGAGTTTGGCAATCGTTCTACAAGATGACTCCTTGCAAGCTTATAGATTGTCTTGAAATTCAGATGACTCAGCTTCTTGTGCCACAACCAACTTGATTCTTTGTGCTTTTTTGCTAACAAGTGCTTGGTGTAGCAGTGGACCAATCTACCACATACATATTCTTCTGTCTTGATCCTTGCAGCCCTATTTCATTTGATTCAGCATCTTTGATCTGGCACACTCCCATGTTAAATCCAACATTGTAGCCTTTATCACAGAGTTGGCTGATGCTTAACAAGTTGAAGTTGAGGCCTTCAACATAAGCAACATCTGTGATTTCTAATCCAATTTTCTTGATAGATCCTGTGCCTTTAATTTTCCCTGGAGCTTCATTTCCTCCAAATATGACTTTTGCACCTCTAATCTCCTTGAATCTTTACAGATTTTTCTTGTCTCCTGTCATATGTCCGGGAATGACCACTTTCCATGTACCAGGTTCCTCGCACTTTTCGGTTGTTCCTTGAACATGCAATCAAGGAAATCAGGTTTTAGGTACCCATACTTGCCTGGGCCCTGAGGGGTTAGTGCTATAAGATTATCCAACCAACCTATAGCCAAAAGACTTGACTCTAAGAGGTTGCCATCTATCAGTGCCATAATCATAATACACATTAGCAAATTGCTTGGGGGTTTTAGGTTCATACAACTGTTTCTTTTGTCTGTATGCCTGTGTTTGTATTTTAGCAACTCGCTTTCTTGGGGTAGTTGTGGTATTTCTGAGTGTAGTGCTTGGGTGCGTATGTGTGCTGATAATAACTCTTTAGCCTTTGGAATGACCTTTGCTGAGGTTTAGGTCTTTGCCATTTTGGCTTGTATTCCATAGGTCTTTGCTGATGTTTCACATTATTCCAATCAGCATAGTTTGGATAGTTTCTACCATTCCTATTAGGGCTGTAAATGAATCAAGCCGCTCGTGAGCTATTCGGAGCTCGATTCAATAAAAGCTCGTTCGAGTTCGTTTAATGAGGCTCGTTAAAATAAAGGAACCAAACTCAAACTTAGAGATATTCGGTTCGTTAGCTCGTGAACAAGCTCGTTAGTAAGCCCGTGAATAGGCTCGATAGTAAGTTCGTATAAATTGAACTAATAATTTGATTTTAATTTTAATTTTTCATATTTTTACTTAAGATAATGTAAAAATATTTCAATAAAATTAATATTTGAATAAAATAAGTTTAATAAATATATTATGAATTTTAAATCTAAATAGTTTTATTTTTCGTAATAAATTGAAGAATATTTTAATTTTTAATTAATATTTACTAAGCTCGTTTAGGCTCGAAAAAGTTTGTGAGCCATCAACATGTTCGATAAATTCAGGCTCGAGTTCGACTCGATAATAAACGAGCCAAACTCAAACACTCAAAAGCTCGACTCGGTTCGGTTTGATTGCAGCCCTAATTCCTATCATGTGTATTTCTCTTGTGAAATTTCTAGGGTTTCTGGTAGCTCTGTTTGCTTTTCACAGAGTATTTTCATTTGGAGTTTCTTTGAGAACTTGGTGGATTGCTTCTCACCGCTCCTCTCAAAGATACTCAATCGGGCATTTTTTCCTTTCCCTTTGTATCCAAGGCCAGTTTGTTTGTGATTGTGCTTTTGAGTGAATGTGGGTGCAACATTTGATGTTTTGGGTTTTTGAGATGCTTCATTACTTGAAGATCCTTTTTCCAAAATTACTCTTGGAGTTTGCCTGTGCACAAAGGAATTAAATCATATGCCTTTCTCATCTCCACATTCTTTTTGACTCATAATAAGATCATCCAATGATTTGGATGCCTTGTAAATGAGGCAATCACATTTTTGAGATCTTTTTCCCTCTTTTCTATAGCAGCTAACTCTTCTGTGATCTTTACATTTTCAGCCTCCAGCTTACTATTCTCATCAGCTATATGACTCAGAGTACTCAGCTCTTTGGTCAACTGTGAGTTTTGGCTTTTAAGCTGGCTGTTTTCCTCATTTAGAACAGTGTGTGAGGATTTTATGTGTTCAAAAGCTTTCATCATTTTGCCTAATGAATCTTAAAGATTAGTGGATGATGAAGTGTGTGTATCACAGTCACTATCACTTGAATCTGAATCATAAAGAGGATCTTGATCTGGTTGAACTTGTTCTTTAGCCATAAGGAAAATCATAGCCTCTTCCTCAGAATCATTTGAGTAGTCTATTTCACTACTTTCTGAGTCTGCTACTTCTTTGGACTGGACTGTCTCAGCAGCTAACACGGCTTTCTTCTTTTCCTGTCTTCTTTCCCTGAAGACTTTTCTTTCTTCTTCATTCATGTACTTGTTGACTGGTGGATAGCAACAGCCAACTTCAAAGTGTCCTGGTTATCTGCAGTTCCAACACAGGTTCTCAACTCTTTGATCAGCTCTTTCTGTTTTTGGATTATCAACTCTCTGATATTCAACCCTTTGATGCTCAGCTCTCTTGGGTGGCTTGTCTTCCCTTGATTTGGAAGGAGTTGAATGTCTCCTGGAGGTATCACCCTTATTTCTTTTATAGTTCTTATTGAAAAACTTGTTTAATCTTTTGACCATCATGGCAATTTCCTCCTGGTCTATGGCTTCCTTTGGCTCAGCTATCTTTCCATCACTAGCCATTAATGCATCTGTCTTGGGTACAACTGTCTCCTCTTGCTCTTTTCTTCGCACCTCAAACTCATAGGCTTTGAGGTCTGAGAATATATCATGGTTAGATGTTCTTGAGAGGTCCATTGAATGTCTCAGGGCCATAACCTTCATTTCCCATTCAGATGGGAGGCTTCTTAAGATCTTCATACACATTTTCTTTTGTGTATATTCCTTCCCAAGAGCTGAAAGCTCATTTGTGATTTCAGTGAATCTGGCATCCAGCTGATCCAAGGTTTCACCTGCAATCATTTTGAAATTTTCAAATTTTTGAACAACAATAGACAGTTTATTTTCTTTAATTTGTTCTGATCCTTCACAAATTAAAGTCAGTTTATTCCAGATTTCTTTTGCAGATTTGCAAGATTTGACTTTATTGAACATTGCTTTGTCCAATGTCTTGTAGAGTTTTTCCTTGGCCACATTGTCCAAGTTGTATCTCTTTCTATCCTCATTAGTACACTCAGTCCTTGGTTTTTCAACCATGGTTGGTCTTGCTTCGGCAACAACTTCTTCTCCTTCAGCTGCAACTACTCTTATTGCAGCCGTGTTCACTTTGAGTATTCGCAATGGCCCATCCTAAATTACTAGCTACATTTCATCATGTAATGCAGATAGATGAGTCTGCATACGAATTTTCCAATCATCAAATTCTTCAACAGTGAACATAAGAATGCGTGTCAGATTTGCTTCCATGATGATAACTTTGCTTAAAATGAAAGACTATGAAAATAAAAATGTTTAAAACTTTTTGAAAAGATAGAGATCTAGTTTAGTAACCAGTGCGGAAGGCTTAATGAACCAAACGCTTTGATACCACTTGTAGGTCCCAAGGGGTGTGAAGTAAGGTTTAGAAGGGGGGGTTGAATAAACCTTACCAAATTTTCGATTTAGTCTTTTTTAAAATAATTCAACAGAGTTGACTCAAACAGCTGTGTCCTTGATGGATAGCTAAGTTGGATTTTCAGCTAAGTTACCCACTCAACATACTCGATAGAGATGTTGATAGTATAACTCGACTGCTCAAGCCAAATACTTAACTTGGCTGATTGGTTTTTAACAGCGGAAGACTTTACACCATTTGATTAGATTTTAGCTTGTTTTAAACACTTGAGTTTTAGCACTTGGTTATTTATCAGTTGGATAGCAAATATAATACTTAACAACAGATATAAATTAAATGTGCATGAAAGTAAGTTTGCTGAAAGTAAATGACACAAATATTTTATAGAGGTTCGAAGATGGGGTAATTCTTCTAATCACCTCTTCTGGAGGAATGCACTATGTAACAGATCAGTTTACAAAGCGGTGAGAGATCCTGGAGAGCGGCCTTGATCACCTGGTGGCTTCTCTTGCGACTCACTGACTTCTTCTGGGGTAGGCGCTTGCTACTTGACTCACTTCTCAAGTTCTTGGATTTGATCACGAAGCCCTCCAACAAACTTGATAATGGTTCGACCTGGAACCTTTCTACAATCCCAGCTTGGAAAGTGGACCCCTTGGATTTCTTCAAAAGTTTCCTCTTCAACATATTTGAAGTTGTCTTTCCTTCACAATTTGTGTTGGATCGATTTCCTTAGAGTTTCAGGCTTGAGGAATTGCTTGAATGTTTGTGAGAATATTGCAGGTTAGATGCTTGAATATTGCTTGCTTGTTCATGGTTCAGGTAACATTTTCTCAATAACTTCCTCAGCCTTTTATAGTGCACATTTGAAATTTTGCCCGTTGAAGAGATATGCTAATTTTAAATATCACTGTGTTCATTGGCTTGTCTTGGTCTGCAGTCCTTGATGTTGACCTTTCCTCGTATTAAATGTCTTCGCAGCATTGCAGGTGCCTGACACAAGGTGCAGTGTTTTCCATTGGTTCATTCCTTTTGCACAATTTTGGGACTAACACTTTAGACCTGACAGCTTTGACATATTACTATATGGAGTAATATTCTTGACTTTAATCAACGGATCTAAGTCAGTTGTCTTGACTAGACTGTTGCCTTTACCCCAGGTGACTTGAGTCAGCTTCAATCATTGGTTAACTCAACTGTCACTTCAACTTGAGACTTGGCTCCTTGGGTTGACTTGACTGACACTTCTTACAGTTGTTCCCCAGCTGACTTTCCTTCAGTCGAGTCCTTGACTTCCTTCATGGCATTACTCAGCTGACACACAACAAAGTCTTCACATAGTCCGCAGCTGACTTCTTGTAATCCTTGGCATAGCTGACTTGACTCAGCTTTTCCAGCCCTATCTATTACAATAGAAATTACAAGGAAAATGAGGTGCCAACTTCTTAGTTTAAGTTTTACATGGTATCATCAAAATAAACTTAATAAATTTCCTAACAAGGTTGCACCAAACATACGAGCAGTAACCTGTTGTAGAACGTCTATCAATTAACTCCCCGACCCAACTAGCATCAATATATATCTCAACCTCACGTTTGCCAGATTTTTCGAAGAATAAACCATGTCCAGGTTTCTCACTTGGTTTATTCATGTGTTAGCTTATTATTATACTGACGGTATACGCAATATTCGGTCTCGTATGCGATAATAGATTAGTTTGCCTATGAGTCTTCGATACCTTTCTTTGTCAACTAGAATGCTTTCTTCATCATGATTCACCTTTTTGTTCGGATCCATTGGTATCTCTACTGGTCTACTTCCAAGCATGCATGTTTCCTTTAACAAGTCTAAAGTGTATTTTCTTTTTGATATGGCAATTCCTTCTTTAGACCTTGCCACTTCCATTCCTAGAAAGTATATGAGTGATCCGAGGTCCTTAATTTCAAATTCTTTTGCAAGCATTGTTTTGAGTTTGAGAATTTCTTCCCCATTATTACCTGTAACGATGATATCGTCTACATATACAATGAGTATCACAATTTTTCCAGGTGAAGATTTCACAAATAAAGTGTGATCAGCTTGACACTGTTGATACCCATTATCTACAATAGTTTTGGCAAACCTTTCAACAGGCATGAGGGACTGTTTTAGGCCGTACAAAGACTTCTTCAACTTGAACACCGTCATTTTGTTTGAGTTGTTTTCCAGCACGAGAGGCACTATCATATATACATCTTCTTTAAGGTCCCTATTCAAGAATGCATTTTTAACATCAAGTTGGTATAGGGGCCCATTTTTATTTACTGCCAGAGAAAGAAGAACACTCACGCTGTTCAGTTTTGCGACAGGAGCAAATGTTTTCTGGTAATCGATCCCATATGATTAAGTGAAACATTTTGCTACAAGTATTGTCTCTCAACACTTCCATCAGCCTTGTATTTAACATTGAATATCCACTTGCAGCCAACCAGTTCTTTCCATGAGGTTATTCCGTAAGAATCCATGTGCCATTTTTTTCAAGGGCCTGAATTTTGTCCTTAACAACTTGCTTCCATTCTAGAATCTTTAACGCTTCTAGGATAGAATTTGGAGCATGTACACTGTCAATATTCGACACAAAGCCCCTATAACATGGAAGCAATTTCCCTTAAGCAATATACTTTCCTATTGGGTGGTTTGTACGTCCTCGGACTCCCTTTCTCTAGGCAATAGGCAGATTGGTATCATCAACAAATGGGATGGAAGATTTAAGAGAAGTAGGTTCTATACCATTTGAATATTAGAAGTTTGCGGAGACAGGTTTGGTTCTTGGCCATCCCTGATTTACGTGGCATCTTCTATCGGCTCATTGGACCTTCTTCTTCTTGTATGGACACAAAACACATGGTTTTTAAGTTGTGGAGAGTTTTGTTTAGGAGAGATGGTGTGAGTGGAACCAGATTCTTCAAGAGGGTCAGGTGGGTCAGAACTCAATCGAGGTCCCTCGAGCAAAACAGTTTGAATGGTAGGGTGGTCAGGACTATGGGAAGAACTGGTTTCGGTGTTTTAGAGAATTTCCCATATCTGATATTCTCTCGAGTTCTCCCCCTGAATTTTTAATTTGGGATAGTACGATTGGTTTTCAAAAAATGTTACATACATAGAGTTGTACATTTTTCGAGTAACGGGAGAGTAACATTTGAATCATTTTTGATTCGAGGAATAACCCAGAAAAATACATTTGAGAGACTTGGGATCAAGTTTGGAGCGATTATTTGACTGAATATGAACAAAGGAAGAACAATCAAAAAAATTTAATAGTATTTCTGATGATAAAGATCTAATATTGGGATAAACACCCATGAGAACATTGCGAGGTCTTTTGAATTTTAGGATACGACTTGGCATCCTATTGATTAGATATGTGACTGTAAGAATGGTTTTCCCTCACAAATGTTTCGGCACATTATTGGAGGACATTATAGCACGAGCTACTTCGAGTAAATGTCTATTTTTTCTTTCTGCCACCCCGTTTTGTTGAAGGGTATCAACACAAGAACTTATATGAATAATGTCATGCTTAGAAAGATAGGGACTACGGATGGAGTTGAAGTAGTCCTTGGCATTATCAGTTTTGAGAGCTTAGATTTTAGTTTGGAATTGATTGAATATCATTGAGTGAAAAGATTGAAAAATGGTTGCAATTTCAGAATTCTCTTTCATAAGGAATGTCCAAGTTGTTCTTGTATGATCATCTATAAATGAGACAAACCATCGTGCCCCACTTATATTTTTCACTCGCGAGGGTTCCCAAACATCACTGTGAAATAACAGAAAATAGGTTTGATGGCTTGTATCGAAGGCTAGAATAGACATTTCTAGTATGTTTAGCAAGTTGACATATTTCACATTGATAAGAGTCGAAACCTTTCTCGATAAAAACTCGTAAATAATTTCTCGATATACGCAAAGTTAGGATGACCAAGGCGAAAATGCCACAACATAACTTGACTCTCAACATAATTAGAAATAGGGTTAATGGAATTAAAACTAGTCTCAGCAACACAACTTAACATCACCTTCCCCGAATCCAGCGCGTGAAATACATAAAAGTTAGGATAAAATTTAGCCACAGAATTCAAATCACGGATAAGCTTGCTGATTGAGAGTAGATTGCAATCTAATTTTAGAACAAAAAGAACGGAGGAAAGAGAAAGGTCCCTTTTTAATTCAACTGATCATGTTCCAATCACTTCTGAAATGGAACCATCTTCTATTCGGATAGCGTTCTTATTGATGCAAGGGTTGTATTTTTCAATGGTGTTCATGTCCCCGATCATATGATCTGAAGCTCCCGAGTCAACTATCCAAGGTTTTACTTTATTGCTTTGAGCAGTATGGGAAAAGTAAAGAGTACCTTGGTGAGCAAAAAGATTGGTGGATTAATCGGCAGAAATTTGAGGTGCTGGAGCGTGGCAGGAGATTTGACCAAGTAATTTTTGTAAGGCCTCAACTTGCTCCTGGGTGAAAGGACTAGACTCGGCTTTGTTCTAAGATGTTGCAGCATTAGCCAGATTTTCTCGATCATTTTTTCACGAGAGGGTTTCCAATCTGTCGATTTTCTATAGATTTTCCAGCAGGTTTCTATCACGTGGCCCGACTTCCTACAGCGTTCGCACCATGGTCGACCTTTTCTAGGTTTATTATCTTTATATGTGTTTTGCGGGTACAAGGATGATCTTTTGTTAGATATTGTAGAGAAATCTTGACCATCATCAACTTCTTTCGGCTCTCTTCCCTTCGGACTTCCACAAACTCTTCTCGAATATTAGGGAGAGGCTTTATCCCCATAATTATCCCCCTTACTTCATCAAGTTCTTTATTGAGGCCCAAAAGGAATCTAAAGGTTCTCTTCTGTTCAACGATCTTCTTGTATAAGGAAGTATCATCTGTGCATTTCCAATGATAAGTTTTATACATGTCCAATTGAAGCCAATAGTGGGAGATGATATTAAAGTTATGAGTGATAGAATTCTCCTTGTCGAAGATCATATAGTTTTGTCTCAATCTCAAATAGTTCATATGTATTTTCAGTATTGGAATATGTTTCTCGAGCGGCTTTTCATATTTCCTTGGCCGTCTTGTAGAGCAAGAAATTGTCTCCAACTTCTGTGGTCATGGAATTTATCAGCCATGACATGACCATATGGTCATCTATTTTCCAGGCTCTATATATGGGGTCTTTGGTTTATGGTGCAGAGATTTCACCTGGATATCCATCACTCCCTCTGCCACAAATAAACATAAAGACAGATTGCAACCATTGTAGAAAATTATGGCCATGAAGCTTGTGGTTTTTGATGAGGAGAGAGAAACTATCCGTGATCGAAGGACCAAGAAGATTAGGCTCGGATCTGGAGTTAATGTCCGAGGAGGAAGACTGAGATGTCTTGTCGTGTTTGGCCATGGTGATGGGAAATTGTGGGACTAAAAAATATCAGAGACCAGGCTCTGATGCCATAAACATAATAGATAAAATCATCTGTTTTCTTTATTGATTTTAGAATGAAGATACAACTAAACATATATAGCCTAAATAGGCTGATAATCCGGCAACAAAAATTAAAGAAAGATAAGAACACAATCCCTTTGATCAAGGGATTGGAGAGAACATAGCCAAAAAAAAAAACCTTTATTCTATAAAAAAAAGGAAGAAATTCTAACTGCACTACTAATCAGCCCAAGGACCTGCTACATTCCACAATCTACACGAGAGTATTCAATTGACATGGACATGATTAACTTATCTTTTCTCATGATCACAATAAGACTCCTTCTTTGGTTGTCTTCAATGGTGATATGCTCCAAGCTTTTCTCTTCAACCTCTTCAATCCCCAATTCTTTTATTCCTCTCTTCTCACAATATGTAATTAATGTCTAAAATCTGAATCCCTCCTCCCATCTTCATTCTTGGCTTTTATAGATATTGTTATTGTAAAATTATACATTAACAATGTCATCTTTTGGTAAACAATTACTCCACTTAATGAGTTGGGTTGTTGAATCTTTGTCTTTATGCAATTATGTTGAGAAGATGAGAGTCTTGTGCAGTAAAATGAGGTGTTAAAAGTGCGCAAATGTGGTAAAATTCGTGCAGAAAAGTGCACTGGACACAACCGTGTTGCATTTTTCTTCAAGAAACTTTTTAACACGACCATGTTGTCCGACACACCCTGGTCGTGTCGGAGTCTGCCTTACTTTATTCTTCTTTCTTAAATCTTGGGGTGAACATGGCCATGTCGCTCAACACACTCTGGCCATGTCGGGCGTTTTCTCAAATTTTTCACACTTTCAACTTGGTTTTTCAACATCTTTTCATCCACCAAACTTGAGGTAATATGTAGTGCGCATCCATTAACCAAAATCCACAAAAACTGCTCCAATTGCTCAATCTACATCATTAAGAACATCCCACAATAATATGAACTAAACAAAATGGAAATCATTAGTATTAAAGACAAAACACCCTAAATCATGCTAAAATGGAAATTAAAATATGCACAAAAAGACACTTATCAAACAGTTACCTATTGCAACAGGAAACAGTGTGCCATAAAACCTGAATTGATTAACTCGAGATATGGCATCAAAAGTTTAACCACATTAACTACTCCCATATGATTAATTGGTTTTGCATGAGTAGTTCTAGGATTCCCCAAATTGAAAATTAATAAGTATACAATATTGTGAACGTTGTCGTCTTGGTATACAGTGGTTTTTGTGATGCTGATTGGGCTGAAGACGTTGATGATTGCAAGAGCACATCTGGTGGCTGTTTCTTTATAAGTAACAATATGGTATCATGGCTTAGCAAGAAACAAAATAGTGTCTCTTTATCCACTATTGAAGCTGAATATATTGTCGCATGTAATTGTTGCTCTCAATTTCTTTGGATAATACAAATTATGTCTTATTATAATTTGGATGTTTCAATTGATCATTTATTTTGTGATAATATTAGTGCGATTGATATTCCCAAAAACCCAATCCAACAGTCACGGATAAAGCATATTGATATTCAGTACCATTTTATTAGAGAAGTTGTGGATAATGGAACAGTTATTCTTGAACATGTTCAAACAGAAAATCAATTGGCCGAATATTTTTACCAAACCTCTTGTGTCCAAAAGATTTATCACCTTAAGGAAATCATTAGGTATTTGCATCATGTGATATGTGACCGGATTTAGTTATATTTTATTTGCATTAAATGTTCGCTTTGCATTAGACATTTTTTTGGTTTGATTGTTTAAACACAAATACTCTTTGTACAAAAAATTCATTATTGATAAACTGATTGTTCTGACGATGACTCTCATTTATCCTTGTGTGCCACAATGACCATTGAATGTGTCAAAAAGAGCTACCATCACGAAATGAAGTAGTGTGAAAACTGTTCATGGGCCTGCAAAGAAAATATTTTGGTGTGTGAAATCTTCTGACCTTCATCACACATATTCGTCCTATGAGTATATCTCAAAGTGTGATGTTTATTTCGTTTGTTTGGTGTGAGAAAATCCGTCATTCAAGAGCTATAGTAAAAAGGAAAAAGATTGACAGTTTCACATCATGAAAAAGTGGGGTTACTCTCTGTTGGAACAATATAGTTATGTACTAAGTGGAAACGGATGCGAAACCAATATGTATCATAGAGTAAGAGGGTTGCCTTCTGCTGAAACAATGTAGTAATTGTGTACCTAATGAAAAATGATATGTATGGAGTTGTTAGGAGAATGCAATTTTATGATCTATTTCACTCCATATCTTAGTGGAACCTTGTTGAGAAATTCCAGTATCAGTGTTGGAACAATCTAGTGTTCACCTATGATAAGTCTCTACGAACAACATTTGTGGTCGTTTCTCATTATCTATAACAGAAACGAAAAATGTATGAGTGTGATCATATTTTTATTTCTTCTAGTTTTTTTTTGTTCATAATTTTAGTCATGCATTGCATAGTTATTACCTTATGTGATAAATTGGTAAGTATTATCCTTTATTTTTGGCAAAATTTGGGTTAAAGTTGATTTGATTTTTTTTTTCATTCCATAATAACTAATCTTATTTCCTAATTTGAATAATAACTACCTTGAAAACCGAATATTACGTGGGTCATTATCCATTAACAAGAGAAGGTTTATATTGGAAGTTACATAATAGTTTTCTTTTTTAAATTTCAAATTTGAAAAACTCTTACGCATAAAGAGAGCAACACCCATATGCAACCTTCGAACTTGGCTCTTGAGTTTAATTTGTTGCACAAAATAGGTATGCATAATTGGACCCCCCTTCCAATAGATCTTACATTACTACCCAATAGGTCGTCTTTCTTTATCGGTTGTACTTGGACTAATATATTGATTTTTGATTCCATGTTTTCCATTCCGTGGCTCAGTCTGTAGAGAATCCAGGTGCCAGTCGGTTATTGAATTTTCTTCTCTTATTTGGTCAATCTTGAAAGATTAAGAGGTCAAGCCCAATCCCAAGAGAAATGAGAAGCCTAAGCCTCTCCTTGCTCTAATAAAAGTCTCCAAAGTGATTGTTCGTATAGCCTAGTGTAATCACCAGATATCTATACCTCCAAAAGTGGACACACTTTTGCCTCATGCTGGTGTTCCAGATGATTTTCTAAAATTTTTTTGCAGTAATTATCAAGGTTGGATGCTGAGGTGCAAGTCCTCCAAGAGAAACGGGCATATTATAGAAAATTTATTCTTCATATTCAGGCTGCTTCTATTCCACTAGCACAGGGTCATTTGGCTTATGGGCCACAAAAATGGGAGAAAGAAGTTGGTGAGGAACTGGAGAAAGAGAAAGAGGAGGATGAAGCTCAAGAAGGGGAAGTTGATGAAGAGGAGGCAAATGAGTTATAATACCCGATATTAAATTTTGAATTTTGGAATTTTAGAGTAAATTCTTTGCAAATTTAAGGATATAGATTGTTAATTATATTATTTGGGACTTTATAGTTAGTTACGAATTCATAAACCCATTCAAAAAGCCTATCAACCCGCATTTACTATATATAGTTCATTTCCAAACTTAGAATTTTCTTAAAATAGAAACTTTCTTAATAAGGTAATTGTTTCTCTCTCCCCTTCACGCCCAGCTCCGCCGGTGGCTCCGCCACTGTCACGGCCACCGGCCTCCACCGGTAGAAATTAATAAATCTTATATCATTAAACTCATCCCATCACTCTCGTTTCAAATAAGAAGTCAGATTTTTGATACAAATCCTGATGCTGGCAAATAGCAGGTAAATCCCAAAAAAAATCAAAATATTTGACCTCAGATCTATGGAGATCCGACCGTGATATTTAAAAATCTTACAATTTTAGAAACCCATTTAACAACGTTTCCAACGCCACCTCCCACGCTAAAATCCAATCATTAGATCGTCACTAAATTGCCGATGAAGTTTCTGCAAAATCCTTCGCGAACTCGCCAGTGGCGCCAACTTCGGTGGTCGATTCCCGACTATCCGCTGGTTCAAAATCGATGAGCCTTAGCTCATTTTGTTCATATCTTCATGATCTTCAAAATCCACCAATCAATTGAGAATTCGGTAAATATGGATTTATTTCTTAATTTCAATTGTCTCCCTCTTTCTCTTTCTTGTCTTCCGGTTGTTGTTGTGTTAGGTGAGGTTAGGTGGGGGTGAGCAACGGCGACGCGGTGGTGCACCGCTGCTCTGCGTGCATGTGTTTGTGCGTGTGTGAAGGTATGATGGGTGAAAAAATGGAGTTTGGGGGAGGCTATTTAGAATTAGAATAACTTTTGGGCTTGGTTGTAATTTCTGAAAACTTCATTTTAGCCCTCTAGGTTTCAATTAGGTCCACCCACATTAACTCTTCTATAATTAAGTAACCCCAAATCAACTTGTACAAATTTCCAGATCAGCCCCTAATATTTTTAAACTGATTTTTGAATATTACAAAAATGCCCTTAAGTTTTTAATTGAAAATTCTTCAAGTCCTAACTTTCTCGTTTTAAACCCAAAAGCAGCCAAATGAACTTCGATTGAGCCCAAATTTGAACCACAACCTTATCACACCCTCTTATATGCAGAGTTTGTAAGTCCAAGCGGCTACGATAATCTAGAGGAGGGGTGAATAGATTATCTCTATCTTTTCGATTTCGCCCTCTTTTTCGAACAAAACAAGCCAAGACAATAATAAAGGTGCGGGAAGTAAACAACACGCGTCGATTTATAGAGGCTCAACCCACCTAGGGCCTAATCCTCTACCACCCCAGTATATCCGGGATGGATTTCAAAAAGAAAAAAATATTTTATTAATTACCAAAATTAATACAACACCAACTTACAACGACACCTTGAAGAGCACCACACTCTTCTTCAACTCCACCTTTGAGATTACCACAATCTCTCTTGAAGATTACCACAATCTCCAACGGCACCTTGTGAAGATTACCACAATCTTCAACCTTGAAGAATACAAAATTCTTCAACACATCGACAAGAAGATTACCACAATCTTCTTACACCTAACACCTAGATCACCTAAGTGTGTTCTTACCACAAGAACACTCACAAGGATATCTTGTGTTGAATGATAACTCAAAAATTCAATATTACAACTCGATAATGAATTATGCAATTGAGTGCAAGTGTAATCAAGAATAGCCTAGACCTCAAGGATGTGAAAGTGATAAGCTAGGCAAATTACAACAAGAATAATGACAATAGAAGACCAAGTGTTTGCTTGAGTATATCTTGTTGTGTTGTGTTGTTCTCTCTTATTGTTGTGCTTCAAATATTCCTCTATTTATAGGAGATGATTGATGCTTGGCAGACTCCTCTTGGAATCTGATTTCTACAAAAAAATTGCAACTAAAATCAAGATTATAGCTGTTAGAAATCAATTCCACAAATTAAGGAAAAGATATCTGCTGCACAACGGTTAGAATTTTAATGTCAAATTTGAGGGCGACCGGTCGCGCACTGATAGAAGTTTGAAATGAACATATCAAATTTTCAACAGGGGGACCGGTCCTAGGGGGGTCGACCGGTCGCCCTAGGGTGCGACCGGTCGCCCACCATGGTGACCGGTCACTCTGACCAGTTTTAGGAGTTCTGGGAGTTCTGTTTCGTGAAATGCATTCCTAGGTACCGGTCGCCTCTTTGGTCGACCGGTCGACCTCCTAAATGAAATATTGTCCGATTTTGTCGAAAATAAACCTCAAGAAATACTCCAAAAAATTCCTAAAAACATTTTAAACCGATCGGGAGTATTTAGGACAACATTAGAAATATAGTTTTGATGAAATAACACATTAACACAAAATCATCAAAAGTGTTGTCCGATATAAACTCCAATAAATACTCCGAAAAATAGTAAAAACATTTTAGACCAATCGGGAGTATTAGGACAACATTTAGAAACATAGTTTCAATGTAAAAACCCATTGACACAAAATCATTGAATGTGTTGTCCAATATTGTCGAAAATAAACTTGAAGAAATACTTCGGAAAATATTAAAACCATTTAAAATCATTTAGGAGTATTTGGACAATCTTTAAAAAACATTGTTTTAGTATAAAAACAAAATCATCAAAATCATGATAAGACCATTTATCAAACAATCTCCCCCTTTTTGATGATTACAAACCAAAACAATTTTAACGAGGTCGATTTTGAAAACAAAACAATTTTACCGGTTAAAAAAGAACTATCCGTTGTGAGCGACAACATTCCACGCAATATAATCACAAGGAATGGAGTAGAGATATTCAAACATATATAACAAAAGCTCCCCCTATCAATATGCACAACAAGAGTAATGTAAAAGCAATCAACCACAAGCTAAAAGTTTGGCTTTTACATATTGATCTTAAGTACAAGAGCTTATAAGCTCCCCCTGTCAACATAACATCATTAGACAAGTATATAAGTCCACCATACAACAATTGAACTAAGTATAATGCACAACTTATGGCTTTAGAAGCCATAGCTTATAGCTTCTTTTATTTAGCTTAACTTAGCTTCTATGAGCTAATAAGCTTATAACCTGTTTCTCCCCCTTTGGAATCATCAAAAAGAATGTTAGCATGATAAAAATATCATATAATCATATCAAAGTGCGTAACTAAACCGATGTATCGAGCTATTTGAACATTGAAGCTTATAGACCAAATAGGAGGAAAGAGTCGATCATACGACTTGTAGAAGCTTATGAAAACTCATTTGATTGGCAAGAACATGATCTCTATAAATATATAAGACATTTTATCGAACACTTGGCGGGCGTCAAAAATTGAAGAAGATATATATAGCCCTTGTAAATGTAATCAAGCCAAGTTTTTCATCACCAAATCAGTTCAAACACAATACAATACATCATAAATAACAAGCCCATCACAAACATTTACAAATTTCATCAAGAAAATACATATAGGCCAAGTTCTCAAGGGTTCAACCCAATTGAGATAAGGAAGTAGAATTCTTACCATTTAATCGGTAAAGACAAGCAATGATGATGATAATCGAGCCTAAATACATCCAAGATATGAAATGTACGCAATAAAACACATTTGAAGTGAAATGTGTGTGAAATTTGCAAAGGGGACGAAATAGAGAGGAAAAACCTTAAACTACCAAACTACAAGAACAGAGACGGTTTTAACCAAACTTAAGCAGTGGGCGACCGGTCATGGGCTAGGGTGACCGGTCGAGCAGGTGGGCGACCGGTCGACCCCTGCCCTGGCAGCCCACTGGTTCACTTCTGTTTTGAAAATCCGAATTTTGATCCAAAAATCCGATTTTTCGCCCCTAAGTTTTAAAACGTGCAAAATGCAAACATAGACATCATTCAATATACATTATGTCATAATCACGCTCGAAATGGATTAAAATACTCGGCAGTATATGATTAAAAAGTCCGCGAGTTATCCTTGAGACGGTATTAAAAACACATCTCAAGTTTTTGTTAAAACATGCAATCCCAAAAAAATATCGAATCTCAATATGTTTAGTTCGATTATGACGAACCATATTTTGAAAGAAAATTATTATCACCGGACTTGTTATCCCGAAAATAAGAATATTTTAAGATATTGGATACAACAAGTCATAAGAAAAAGTGCCTTTCAAATATTTGAAAATCTCATTTAACGACACTTTAATGAGATTCGTTGGGATTGTTTTTGAAGTCGAGCATATAGACGTAAGGCATATGGAATCTTGAGTCTATGGGAGTAATAAGGTTGAATGAACATACCTCGAATATGTTTGTCGACCGATAAACCTTCCTCAACCTTTTGTCACGTTTCGCATTTGTATCCATATAGGTTGAAATGGTTCTTTCTTCTTCAATGCCTCACTTCTTCTTTTATATACTTTGAGTGTGGAATATGACCACCTTCTTGGCATTGTTAAATCTTGAATTCCAATGAATAAATTGAGCTCCCCCATCATGATCATCTTGAATTAACCTTGCAACAACTTAGAAAATATCTTGTACAAAACTTGATTAGTAGCACCATAAATGATATCATAAATTTGTACAAGTAAGCAACCTTGCCCTTTTTCAAAACAAGAAGTGTAGTACCAACTTTACCTTTTGTAAAATTATTTTGCAAGAATAACTAAGTCTATCAAACCATATACGGGGTACTAGTATCAACCGTACAAGGCCTTTTTATACAAATCATTTGGCCTAAAAATTTTAATCTCCGATAGACTTCTATTTGAATAAAACCATTTAGAAAATTGGATTTAACATTCATTTGATAAAGCTTGAAATTTTCTCAAAACAAGAATGGGCAAGTAAAGTACAAATAACTTCTAAATGTGCTATGAGTGCAAATGTTACATCAAAATCATTACCTTCTTCTTGACAATACCCTTAGGCTACTAACCTTGCCTTGTTCATCAAACTTGTTCCGAAATATCAAAAAATTTCTGCAAAATCTTAACAAGATATTTTGCACACGAGCATAGTAATATCGAATGATAGAGACACTAGAGCAAGTGATATATACTATGCTTAAAGATAATCATCAAGAGTATAATACAACATGCAAGTTCAAATAAGCTTAGAGAAAGCTATATAAGGTCTCTTTTGAAATATGAAAATGCGAGAGCACATAGTTGAGACTTCATTTACAAGAATCATATGAACAAGAGCTTTGACATAAGCATCCAAGAATAATGGCTTTTATACGTGCAATAAAATGCATAACTTAGTGAATCAGTTGTTTTATCAAAATAAAATATAACCCTTTACAAAACTTGGATAAAACAAGCTATGTCAAATAATGTCTTTTCAAAATTCAAAACATCCTCTTAATAAGCACATAGGCATATGGCACAACATGTATCGAGTCTATGATATGAATAACAATAATGAGCGTACCTCGATAGTTCATATTTCTCTTGATATATTACGAGTAGATAGCCATTGAAAGAGATATGTAAATTCTATACAATTCTTAAACCAAATTTGGCACAAACATAATAATACATGTGTAGGCTAAGCAACGAGAGATATCACAACAATGCTAATGCTATAAAAATCCATAAGAGATAAAAACATATAAGTCTAAGTAAGTCCACAACATGTAAGGTCTCATTTTTCTAAGTATTTTAAAAACACATAAATATATATAGAAGATCTTATAAATTTTAAAACTCATTTTGCAATTTAAACACAAATAAAACACATGCAAAAATAAAATGCATATTTAAATAGGGAGATACGGTTTACCAATTTCGCCATTTCCATGGGTTGTGTCGTTCCCATTGTTGATGATATCTTCCCGTTTGAAAATCTTCATGTTGATGGTAATCTCTCCAATTAGTCCATCTCCAAGCATTGTGTCCTTCCCATTTTTGAGAGTGTCTTTCTCTTGAAAAATCATCTTGTTGATGATGTCTTTGCCATTTCCAAGGATTTTGTTCATCCCATTTTTGATTATTTCCTCTTCTTGGAGAGTGACTTTGTTGAAAATATTTTCTCCTTTGATCAAATGAAATGGTCATTTGATGTCTTCTTGGCGGTATGAATTTTCTTCGATTATTATTTTGCCGGGTACCTAATATAACATTGTTTTGTGGTACCCTCAAGTGCTTGGGTCCTTTGGGATTAGTCTTGAGACTTTTAGGTCTCCAAAAATAATTAGAGCTTTTTCTAGCCCGACAAGTATTTACCGTATGACCCTTTTTACCGCAATAAAAGCAAGTAATATTACTAACATGCATAGGAACTCGATTCGTTTTCATATGTTTGACAATAATTGTCACGCCCCAAACGGGACGCGACGAACGATCCACAACTTAAATACAAATAACCAAACAGTCTAGACGAATATCATCGATAACCCAATGAAACAGAGTCTAAATAGCAGCGGAAATAAAGAAACAAGTACCAGTTACAACTTAAGGTCCAACAAAATCCAAATACATCCAACATATTAACCTGAATAAGTTTACAAGCCAAAACTAAAACAAAATGTAAAGTACAATATTCAAATCTTAAACGTCAAAGGGTCCTACGCCCTTAAATTACAGTCAAAGAGAGAAAAGAGTAGCAGGGTAAACGGGAGTCCAACATCAATAGAAGTATATGAAATAAGAACGATCATCAGTAAAAAGGTGCAAGATTGACAGGCAGGGCGAGGGTCATCAATCTGTGGCTGGTTCGAGATCTTCAACTTAGTCCCCATCTAAAGGTTAGAAAACAGGTGGGGATCAGACATAAATCTCAGTGGATGGGGTGATCGTGTGTAAGTGTGGCGCAATATATAGTTAATGCGAGAAAACAGTTATATGAAAACGCGTGAGTATGATGCATGGATTCACACACAGTTCGCAAGCGTCGTGATAAAATATTTAAATAATATACTCATACAGATTCAAGAAAACGAGTTCATGGTCACACGGCACTATGTGATTGATTGATCAAGACAGTAGATTGTGCACGAAAGTGTAACGCCAATCCCAATGCAAGGCGAGATAATGGTTGCGTCACGGATTTGTAGCACCAACCAATGCAATACGGTAGCGGTTGCGTGCGGAAATATAACGCCAACCAAAACGGGTCCGATAACTCGGAATCGTGTGGATCGACATTCCGATTCCTTCGTTCTTCCTTGTAGCTCCCGATCAATATGGTCCAAGACCGCACCTTATCGCTCCGTAGGCAAAGACAAAATCCACAGTGGAGCTTGCAAGGCTCGGACTGTCATAATCATGATTATACCTCGATCTACGAACCGCTTCCCTTGGACAAACTCCGTCCCTCGTTGCGGGATTAGGGACAATGGGACCAGGAAGAGTGGAATAGCGGCAGAAATTGAGCCGCCGGCCCATCCCCAACGTATCCATTCCGATTGTGAGCTCGACACACCAAGTTGACTCAGCAGAAAGTAATTACAATTACAGATACCAACCAGCAAATGAGTATTATTGATTGGGGAAGCGATTTTAGGAAAATTTTTGAAAAAACGCGAGTGGCAATTATGGCGTTGGTGGAGTATTTGGATGAAGATGATCATCGGAAGGATAAGCAATGTTCGATATCTTGAAAGATTAGGTGGAACATGAGTCCCGTTATAGATTCAAGATCGCAAGGCGAGGAAGTCGCTCCGCGATCGGTATTAATCGGTCAAATTGATCCGATAAGTCGGTTTTTGGAAAAGTAAAATACTTTAATTAAATCTCCAAGTCAGAGGGTCCAGGGCTATTTTAGTAAAAGAGAAAATAATTTGAGTTAGGTCCTTTATAAAAGAAAATTTGTAATTTAGCCCCGTTTTGTAAAAACCAACACATTTGGGGTTAAAAATTGAATAAATAAATATCCCGACCTTGAAAAATTAAGAGGTCAGTTCCTAAATTCTCCAAATGGTCCAGAGATTCAGGTTTTTAAAATTTTGAATTCGAGATTTTGTAAAATTCTCACATTGGCCCCAAATTTGTAAAAATTGCCAATTCGGACCTTAAGTTTTAAAAGAGATATGTGTTGGTCCTTTAACGTTTGAAAATATCATTTTTGTCCCATTTTGAAATAATTGCCTTTAAGGCTTTTAGGGGTCCAATTGTTATGAAATTTGAACCTTGGGTCCAATATATAATTAAGTTATGGTTAAGTTAGTATTTCCAGGTGCATGGGCTGCATAAGTCCTGGAAATTTCATTTGGGTCCTCAAGTTTAGTATTTTACAAATTAGTCCCTCAATTTTAGAAAAATTATTTTCCAAGCCCTAACCACTTGGATTTTTGGAATACTTTTAAAATATGTAATTCCCAGTACCTTAAGAGTAAAAATTTCAAATTTTAAAGTTAAGGTCTGGTACAGTTTTAAAAATTGCAAAGTAGCCCTTAAACTTTCAAAATTTTACAATCTAGTCCTTGGGCTTTTAAAGGTTGATTTTATTTATCTTAAAACTCTTAAAACTTTATTAAAATGCCCAAAAGTCATTTTTGAACCTGAGTACAGTCCCAAAATTTCGAAATTTGCAGAGGGGTCCTTTAACTTTCATTTTCTTGCAATTTAGTCCACCAACTTTCCATTTTTACATTTTTAAGTCCAAAATTGAAATTTAATCAATTATGCTCGACTTTTCCAGGTTATAAGGCATACAAAATATAGATTTTAAAGATCATACACATGCATGTCCAATACATACAAGAATTCATCAATTAAAACATTAAAGTGTACGTGCATGCACCTAAAATTCAATAAATAGCAATTTTGAGCAACTCTTGAGAATTTTCATGATTTGATACATAAAATTGACATGCAATACATAGATTATATATCTCAAGGGCTCATGATCAAAATTCTACATGCATTTTAATAAAACACTTAGAAGTTGGAAAGTATTTTTCCACCCACCTTAAAATTGGAAATTGTGAAATAAAAGGATAATTTCACAATTTTTGGATGAGGCTTCTTAGGTCAGCCCCTAATTCAAAAAAATATCAAAAATTTGAAGTTAGAAAAATGAGGGAAAAATCAAGGAGAAAAGAAGGAAATAAGGAAATGAGAAGGACTACACTTTACCTTGTGTAGTAGATGTTTGGAGACTAGTTGAAGCTTAAAATTTGGAAATTTTGGTTCAACTCCAAAATCACCTAAGGTCAGCCCCTATTTATCAAAAATGAAAAAGGGGTGTTAAAATTTGAAAAAAATAGAAGGAAGAGGAAAAAAGGGTTCTAGTGTCCAATTCTTACCTTGTAGTCCAATTTTCTCTACTAGTTCTTCTTCAAGTCTTCAAGTTTCACCACCATGCATGCATGTCTCCAAGTGGTCTTCTAAGTACCTCAAAATCCAAAATTCAAGCTTATATTAAAAAGAGAAGGTGAGGATTAGTAAGAATTTAAGTTGAATTGAGGAGTGAAATTTCTTACCTTGAGATAGGGGTGTTCGAATTTTTAGTGTTTAAGTGGTAAGATTGTTTGTTTTGGTTTAGATGTTTGAAGAAAGAAGTATGTTTGATGTTAGGAAGAAGATGTTCTTGAAGGTTTGAAGGTAGGCTTGAAGATGTGAAGAACTTGTGTTTGAAGATTTGAAGATGTGAAGAGTTGGTGTTTGAAGGTTTGAAGATATGAATGAATTTTTGTTTGAAGATTTGAAGATGTGAATGAATTTTAGAGAGAGGTTAAAGAGAAGGAGGAGAATTAGCTTGAGAGATGAAGGTGTTGGGTGAAAAATGAAATTTTTGTTAAATTTTGGCCTAATGGCCGTCCACTTTGGGGAAGAGAGGGGGAGAAATTTTTGATTAATTTGTGTCTTGTAATTTGTCTCTTGCATGGAGACAAAAGGTGAGTCAAGGTATGGGTCAAATTAGAATATTGAGAGGAATAAGAAGAATGTTGGGAAGAATAGAATATGTTGGGGAATTTAATGATATAAAATTGAGGTATAAGATAATGTGTATAATGTTTGAATTAATGGTATAATTATACAAAAGATAATCAATATAAGGTGTAAGTGTACAAGAGTTGGATGATATTTCTACACCAAATTCATCACCAATGCCGTCCACTATAAGGGTATTATGGTAACTCCATATATTTTTTTTTGTCCCAAATTTGATGATATTTGATGAAATATATCAATCTCCAAAATAATTAGTGATTTCCTTGATCACTTATAAGTCTCATGATCACTTAATCTAAATCAAATTCTTAATTCTATAAGGTAAAAGTCTCTAAAATAAATAGTCTCTTAAAATTATAAGGTGACTAATAAATACAAAAAAAGTAATAATGATCAATCAAGTGATCATAAATGAGGAATATAATTAATAAAGATCATGATCACAAGTAATAAATAAAATGAAATAAAGTACAAAATATATGTATTATTAAAAATTACCCGTCAAAATGACGCGGTAAAATAGTCGATCAAAAGTATAAACGACAATAAGGATCAATTAATAGCTTCGAAAAAATCGGGGCTTCACATCCTCCCCTCCTTAAAAGAATTTGGTCCCCAAATTCTCTTCAGAATAGTTCTAGATATTGATTCCTTATGTCTTCTTCCATTTCCCACGTTGCGTCTTCGTCTCGGTTGTGGTTCTCGCCACACCACTTTAACCATCGGGATTTCTCTCTTACGCAATCGTCGTATCGCTAAGTCGACCTTTGGAATTGAGGTGACTTTCGTTTCTCTTTCGGAGTCCATTGGTCATCAATCTCCCGGTGTAGTGGGGATCTACATTTTCGCCCATATAATGCCTCGTAGGGTGCCATCCCAATCGTGGCCTGATAACTGTTATTGTAGGCGAACTTGGCAAATGGTAAGTGCAAATCCCAACTTCCTTGGAAATCCAACGTGCAGGCTCGCAACATATCTTCCAAGGTTTGAATCGTTCGCTCAGACTGTCCATCAGTTTGTGGATGTGCTGTTGTGCTGAAACTTAGCGAGGTACCCAACTTATCGTGCAAGCACTTCCAAAATCTAGACACAAACCTCGGGTCTCTGTTTGATACTATGTCAACTAGTACTCCATGCAGTCGAATGATCTCTCGGATATAAATCTGCGCAAGTTTCTGCAAGCTATCATTTTTCTTAATGGGTAAGAAGTGTGCAGGTATCGTGAGTCGGTCTACAACTACCCAAATAGCATCATGGCCTCCTCTGGTCCTTGGTAGATCCCAAGACAAAGTCCATCATTATGTGTTCCCATTTTCACTCGGGAATCCTCTTCCAAATAATTCCTTTCAAATTTTAGATGAGATTCATACTTATTGTATCTATTTATGAAGGATCTATCCCATCCTTAATATCAAAACTTAGGTGGCCTAGAGGCGCTTATATTCGATTCAAATTCCCATCACCAATTTCCAATAATCATTCTCGCAAAAATATTTCTAACAACCTTAGTGGTATGCAAAATTTCTTGTCATCACCTTGTAATAGACACTATTCATAGTACCTATTCATGTGATCCGTAACATTTGCACCACTATTCGATTATCACTTAACCAATCATTTCTATTCCACATATCATTATAATGTACTATTCCCATAATTATTAGTTCAAAACATACCTCTTATAATTCAAATCCCGAATATATCCTTGCTTGTCACAGCTAGTCAATACTTCATTTACCTAAGAGAGTGATACTCATAATAATAGAGTCGATTTAACTAAATAGTCGACACCTATTTATATTGTGGTATATTTCCTCGAACAATTGGTAGTAGATTTCATCGCTAAAAGTGCAAGATCAACCCATAATCTCCACCCATCAACATATAATAGTCAAGACCTCAGTAATCATTTAATAAGTTATTTCCAGAGTTGTAATCATATGAGTCGCTCCTTCTAAAATCTTGATAGCAATCTCAATTTCCCATATCCATAGGGTCCTTGATTATTCCAGATTAATGTGCACATCTCATATACTTTATATAGAATACTATTATCCGTCTCCTTCGAAATTAATCAATACTTAATACTCAATAACTAAGTCAAAATCAATCAAATTCCTATAACTAAGTAAATAAACTATCATTTTCATTTTTCAAAACATTGAATTCCTTTTTCAAATTTTTGTACTTAACTAGTAAATTTTGGAATTCATTTTGAAGATCATCAAAATCATTTTGCAAATCACTATAATCATTTTGAATGACAATATCATAGGAAGTAGAGGGTTTAAGACATACCTCGTTTTCTTCTTCGATGCCCATAAAACATTGTTCGACTACTTCATAGTTGGAAGTTGTAAAAGGCTTGTTCCTTAGATTTGAACTTGTATCCCTTTGAGAAGTAGATGCTTTTGTTTGACTCCTTTTATTTGCAAATACTCCATAGATGGCTTCTAATTTTTGCCATACTTCATGTGCCGATCGAATTCCTACAATATGTTCATATTCCAAATTAGTAAGTGAACAATACAAAATATTGAGAGCTTTACCATTTAAGGAGATGATTTTCTTTTCTTCATCATTGAGCTCCTTGAGAGCTTTGGAGGTGTATGGTGTGTCTTTCATTGGAATGGATTCTCCATTGATGATGATATTCCAAATATCGAACCCGCAACCTTGTAAATAGCATTCCATTCTTTCTTTCCAAAATATATAATTTTTGGAATCAAATAGAGGTGGCTTGGTGGTGGAGGTGCTGGAAAGTTGAGCTTCGTTCGTAGCCGACGATCATTCCTCTTCACTCGCGATGTGAAACGAGCTTGCCAAAGAGTTTGGCTCTGATACCACTTGTAAGTCCAAGCGGCTACGATAATCTAGAGAGGGGGTGAATAGATTATCTCCATCTTTTCGATTTCGCCCTTTTTTTCGAACAAAACAAGCCAAGACAATAATAAAGGTACGGGAAGTAAACAACACGCGTCGATTTATAGAGGTTCAACCCACCTAGGGCCTAATCCTCTACCACCTCAGTATATCCGGGATGGATTTCAAAAAGAAAAAAAGATTTTATTAATTACCAAAATTAATACAACACCAACTTACAATGACACCTTGAAGAGCACCACACTCTTCTTCAACTCCACCTTTGAGATTACCACAATCTCTCTTGAAGATTACCACAATCTCCAACGGCACCTTGTGAAGATTAACACAATCTTCAACCTTGAAGAATACGAAATTCTTCAACACCTCGACAAGAAGATTACCACAATCTTCTTACACCTAACACCTAGATCACCCAAGTGTGTTCTTACCACAAGAACACTCACAAGGATATCTTGTGTTGAATGATAACTCAAAAATTTAAGATTACAACTCGATAATGAATTATACAATTGAGTGCAAGTGTAATCAAGAATCGCCTAGACCTCAAGGATGTGAAAGTGATAAGGTAGGCAAATTACAACAAGAATAATGACAATAGAAGACCAAGTGTTTGCTTGAGTATATCTTGTTGTGTTGTGTTGTTCACTCTTATTGTTGTGCTTCAAATCTTCCTCTATTTATAAGAGATGATTGATGCTTGATAGGCTCCTCTTGGAATATGATTTCTACAAAAAAATTCCAATTAAAATCAAGATTATAACTGTTAGAAATCAATTCCACTAATTAAGGAAATGATGTCTGCTGCACAACGGTTAAAATTTTGCTGTCAAACTTGAGGGCGACCGGTCGCGCACTGATAGAAGTTTGAAATGAACACATCAAATTTTCAACAGGGGGACCGGTCCTAGGGGGGTCGACCGGTCACCCTAGGGTGCGACCGGTCGCCCACCATAGTGACCGGTCACTCGACCGATTTTAGGAGTTCGGGAGTTCTTTCGTGAAATGCATTCCAGTGTATTTGTCGCCTCTTTGGTCGACCGATCGACCTCCTAAATGAAATGTTGTCCGATTTTTGTCGAAAATAAACCTCAAGAAATACTCCAAAAAATTCGTAAAAATATTTTAAACCGATCGGGAGTATTTAGGACAACATTAGAAATATAGTTTTGATGAAATAACACATTAACACAAAATCATCAAAAGTTTTGTCCGATATAAACTCCAATAAATACTCCGAAAAATAGTAAAAACATTTTAGACCAATCGGGAGTATTAGGACAACATTTAGAAACATAGTTTCAATGTAAAAACCAATTGACACAAAATCATTGAATGTGTTGTCCAATATTGTCGAAAATAAACTTGAAGAAATACTCCGGAAAATATTAAAACCATTTTAAATCATTTAGGAGTATTTGGACAACCTTTAAAAAACATTGTTTTGGTATAAAAACAAAATCATCAAAATCATGATAATACCATTTATCAAACAGAGTTATCTAAAATCCCAATATTACCCTTCACCTAAATTCAATAAACGAGTTCTGAATGCCCTTTAATAGACTGTATCGCTCATAACTTCTTCAATTCACATCTAAATGCCCCCAAATTTTAGGGATATCTTTCCTTGTTATATTTAAGTTACGATAAAGTATTATATTTCCATTTTGGGCTCCTAGGATATATTATGCTATTTTTGTGTAAGAGACGAGATTGAGCCGACAACTAGGACTTGCATCTTGCACTATCATTTTGCACATCATTAAAGTGGGGTTACCTTTATACTTAACCATGTATTATTGCTATTCAATGCAAGTTGACTGTTTAATTAATCATGATTAGTATATTTTGCATGAATTCCATGTTACGGGTGTACTGTACATGTTCCATATTTATGTGTTGTGGTGATGATCTCTTCACATTTTGAGTTCATACATATTACAAAGTGATGGTTTGTCCGTACAAATGCTACGTATGATGCATCTCTGCTAGTTATAATTAATTATGCAGTTACATAAGTGTACCCCACTGAGTGTACTGCAAAACACTCACCCCACTATTTAATATTTTCAGATACAGGGCAAAGTATATATGTGATGACCTGGGCTCCATTGTTTCTTAATTATCCCAAGATTCCCATTTTTCTTTGTTTATGACATAAGAAGTTATATTTTATGTTTAAATTAAACGTGGGCTTATTTACATTTTGTAAAAATAAATGTGTTGAGCTGTGATTTGAAAGTTGTATTGAAATTATTTCCGCTGCTATTTATGATAAAACCGTGTCTGAGAGCACGAGGAGTTTGCGTGAATTACTGGTTACTGGTATTGAGATCCGAAAGGAGTATTGTATGTCATTTTAATTAAATTTTATTTTATCTTTTGCTATAAAAGTAATTTGGATCTCAACTCGTAAATTTTCCAAAATAGTAATGCCTCAAAAATAACTTTTGAACATTTTCGCAAATCGGAGCATTACAAAGTCCAATGATTTTTGAGTGATTGCATTCAGGGGGAGTTTTGACAGTGAGGGGGTGTGTTTGTTTCTGTTTGATGGTTGTTGGTTAAACAATATTTTCTGTCTTTATTTTGTTTTTGTTTTGATGGTTCGAGTAATGAACCAAAACTATGTTTGTGGTTTTTTTGTTTTTGAAATTGGTTTATAATTAACTGTTACGTTTGTGTTGCTTGTTTCTATTTATTTAGGATATATTATGGTTGTGCATTTTTGTTTTAATTCTGCAAGTATTGTTTGAATAGAGAACATGTTCTTTATTTGAGCCTTATAGCTCATTGGTTTTGTGACCAAAGCCAAAGTGGGAGATGTTTGAATTGGTTTTATGCACCACGTTGGCAATTTGGTCTAATATTAATATACAGGATATTTGTATTTATGAAAAGTTCATGTTCTAACAATAAAATCTGCAGAATATTATATTTCTTAATCTTTGTATGGTAGGTTGAATTGGAAGATATTTCCTATCTTAGTGGAGATGTGGGAATATATTATTACCATAAAAGGGAAGATCTAGAAGACTATTGGAAGGGAAAATATGCACAATTAGTCACAAGCATAAAAGGAAGATTTGATACTCTTTAAAGAAGAAAGTGTATCAACAACATACCTTACCAAGTTATATTGTATTCTTAGAGTTAGGAGTCTATAAATACTTGAGACTCCAATACATTTAGAGTGTGCATCTCGTGCCCTTTGTATTCAATTATATTTTTTATTAGAGTCTTCTCATATTGATTCATTCAAGAAGAAAATAGAATTCTCAATCCACCGTTGTATCGTAGTTTATTCCGTGTGACTGGATGTCACAACAAGCACTTGAAGGGATTTCAAGATGTTATCTTTTTGAAGTAATGGAGGTTGCTTTTCAGCAATAAAAGGGAGTCCAAGTTGCTATCCAAGTCGACAGGAGGTCGCCAAATAAGTATTTGAAATAGGTGGTATAAATGTGGTATAGTTAGGAGGAATTCTATTGTGCAAATCTGTACTTTGCGGGCAAACACATATTTCAATGAAAGAGGTTCTAGAGGAAAGTGGGATCATTTCTGTTAGGAAATTTACTGTTAAGATTTTAATGATACCATGTAAAACTTAGAATAAGAAGTTGACACCCTATTTTCCTTGTATTTCTATGTTGTAATAGATAGGACTGTAAGAGCTGAGTGAAGTCAGCTATGTCGAAGAATGCAAGAAGTCAACTGAAGACTAGAGTGAAGATCCAACTGTGTGTCAACTGAGTATGGTCAAGATGGAAGGCAAAGACTCGACTGAAGGAGATCCAGCTGAGGAACAATTGTGCAAAGGATGTGGAAGTGTCAGTCAAGTCAGTAAAGAGCCAAATCTAACAGTTGAATTGAATGTTGAGTCATTCCCATATGATTAGAGCAGACTCAAGTCAAATGGGTATAAGCAGCAGTCAAGTCAAGACGACTGACATTGATACGTTGGAAAGAAGTCAAGGACATTACTCGATATAGTAATAAGTCCAAGCTACCAGGTCTTAAAGTGTTTGGCCTAGAAATATGCAAAAGGAATAAACCAATGGGAAACACTGAAGCATGTGTCAGACCCTATAAAGCTGCATAGTCATTTAATAAGAGGAAGGGTCAACATCACAATGTTGCAGGCCAAGACAAGACAAGCCAACGAACAAGATAGTGTGATCATTTGAAAATAGCCTATCTCTTCAACGAGAAAATTTTTAAATGAGCACTATAAAAGGCTGAGGAAGCCTTTGAGAAAAGGCAACCAACTAATCTTACAAGAAATATTCAAGCAAGCAAAACCTGCAATTATTCTCAAAGCTTATCAACATATTCCTCAAGCCTAAAACTCGGAGGAACTCGATCCAACACACGCTGTGAAGGAAAGAATACTTTAACCAGTTGAAGAGGAAAGGTTTTAAAGAAAAAAAAAAGGTCTACTCTCCAAGTTTGAAGGAGTTGTAGTGAGGTTCAAGATCGAACCAGAAGTTTAGAGCTCGTAGGAAGGCTGTGTGATCAATTCCAAAGGTTTGAAGGGAGCTGAAGTAGCAAGGCAGTTGTCTTGTAAAGAGGCTGAGTCGCAGGAGAAGCCAACTGTGTGATCAAGGCTGTCTCTAGACTGAGAACTGCTTTGTAACTTGATTTGTTACTTAGTGGATTCCTCCAGAAGTTGTAGAATAGTGGATTAGAGGAATTACCCCATCCTCAAACCACTATAAAATTTGCTTGTGTCATTTACTTTCAGCACTTTACTTTCTTGCATATATTTATATCTACTGATAAGTTAATTTGCTACTCCACTGGTAATAACAAATGCTAAAAACAAAGTGTGAAAAACGTGCTTAAGATTAAGAAATGGTGTTAAGTCTTCTGTTGTATAAAACCAAATCAACTGAAAAGTGAAGTGTTAGCTGACGCAGCTAAGTTATACTATCAACAGTTCCGTAGAGTATGTTGAGTGAGTAACTTTGCTGAAGAAAGCCAACCTAGCTGTACCCCAAGGACTTAGCTGATTTGAGTCAACTCTGTTGATATTTTTAAAAGGACTAAAAAGTGAAAATTTGGTAAGGTTTATTCAACCCCCACCTTCTAAACCTTACACACACCCCTTGGGATCTACAATTTCCTCATAATTTTATTTATTGCGGGTTCTTTACAACGCACTGTCACACTGGGCAAATTCTGTTTAGTTATAATTATTTAATATTGTTGGAACAGTGCACACGAGCACACACTCTAATCTTTGAATAGTTTTTTGGAAAGAATAATAATTAGTACATAAGTAATTGAAATTTAAAAAAAAAGGTGTAAAAGAAGTATAATACAAGAAAACTATTAAACATAAGAAGATTATTTTGATTATTTGAATCCAAAATAAAATAGTAACTATTTAGTCTAAATGAATGTTAAACTCATTTAGATAAAAATGAATACACATATTTTTGTAAATTCAATTTAACTATACATATTAAATTACAAAGATATTTCAATAAATGTTGGACAATTATACCCGTTCAAGAGGTAAATAAAACATTTCATGAAAGTACAACTATAAGCAAAGTTCAGAATATACATATATATATACACGTATATTGTATTTTTCAAACCCATATCCGTTCCAATCATGTTTCAAAATGTTTTAATTGCTTATACATTTACTTTCTTGGTATTATGGAAAACTTATTTTTTATTTTAAAGTTATGACATTCTTCAAATAATAAACTTTAAAATTATATAACATAAATGGATTTAACGACCATTTGGTGCATACGAGTCACGAGAGTTGGGTCCTAATTTGAGTCCATCAAAATTTAATCCCAAATTTGACAATTGCACCACCATTGTCATCTTTAATTTACATAAGTACATCCCTATGCAAAACATTAGGAAGTTTGTTTGATTGTTGTCGCTGATCGGATAGTTTTGGAATAATTAAGGTTGAAATCCAATAACTTTTTAAGTAAATTTCAAATTCCAGTAAAAGCAAAATTATTTTTTTAGTCCTCTAAACAGATCTTCACGGAGATTTGGTCATCACTTATTTCGATTTTGACATTTCGTCCTCTAAGTGACTTTCTTTTGGAGATTTAGTCTGATCACCACCTATAGCTGGTAACTTTGATGGGTTGACTTATGTATATTTTTTTTTTGAACTAAATTATTTTTTGACTCATTTGTTTGCTGACAAGGAGACATACATGACGATTTTAGAAAAGATAAAATATATTTTTTAGCGTTCTAAATGGATTGACTTGGAGATTTGGTCCGTACATATTTTAAAATAGTCCTTTAAATAAAAAAATTCAGATATTCACTCCAATAAGAAATATTAGGGGTGGTAATTTATGACACGACACGATCCTAAGACGTTATAAGTGGGTTAGGGTTGATATTTAATGATTAATGATCAGAATCAGATTGGACCTGGATAACACAAATAATAGACCGGTCGGGTTAAGGTTGACTTGAGTTGACACGATTAATCTGTTCGACACAATAGTATTATCATTATGTTCCTCTTGTAATATTTTTTATTGACTAATATGTTTTTTTAATATAATGATCGAATTTAAAAAATCATCAAATTTAAGTAAATATAATTTTTAGATTAAAATTAACTCACACGACTCATACAACTCATGTAAATAGATGATAATATAGATTTTTAATATATACATGTCATTTTGGGTCGACCCAAAAAACACGAACAATAAACGGGTTAAAGTAGGGCTAAGAAATCTAACACTGATAGTTGGTTAGGTTATGGTTGAAATCTGACACGAATAACATGAATTTTATGTTGATCACTAAAATTTATTAAGCTAAACAGCAAGTGTACGGCGTAGTTAATAGATAGTGGCCCCAGGAAGGTCGTATTCATCAGGGATTGACTCAAATCACATGAAGTACAGTAAATATCGTACTTCAATTTTATTGAGGTGCTCGTGAAACAAAGTGGTTTTTCTAATTACTACTAATAACAAATAAAATATCAAATTAACTATAAATTGTTAAACTTTACGAGAATTAATCAATCAACAAAAGCAATCCTAGGACTATGATCTCGACATGCTTTATCAATATTATTTCTAAATTGCGCTTCACAATAACCAGTTTCCTTGTATCTATGGGTTTAATTCCTAACGTGGTTTATTCCCTCTCCCAAAGCAAACGAACCGTAGATCATGTGAAGCCCCGATTTTTCCGAGCTATTAATCGATCCTTATTGTCGTCTATACTTTTGATCGACTATTTTACCGCGTCATTTTGATGAGTAATCATTAATAATATATACATTTTGTATTTTATTTCATTTTATTTATTTACTTGTGATCATGATCTTTATTAATTCTATTCCTCATTTATGATCACTTGATTGATCATTAATACTATTTTTTGTATTTATTAGTCACCTTAGAATTTTAAGAGACTATTTATTTTAGAGACTTTTACCTTATAGAATTAAGAATTTGATTTAGATTAAGTGATCATGCGACTTACAAGTGATCAAAGAAATCACTAAATATTTTGGAGATTGATATATTTCATCTATTATCATCAAATTTGGGACAAAAAAAAAAAATATGGAATTACCATATTGCCATTATAGTGGATTTGCCATGGTGGATATTTTTGGAGTAAAAATATCATCCAACTCTTGTACACCTACACCTTATATTAGTCATCATGTGTATAATTATACCATTAATTCAAACATTATACACATTATCTTATACATCAATTTTATATCATTAAATTCCCCAACATATCCTATTCTTCCCAACATTCTTATTATTCCTCTCAACATTCCAATTTGACCCATACATTGACTCACCTTTTGTCTCCATGCAAGAGACAAATTACAAGACACAAATTAATCAAAAAATTTATCCCCTCTCTTCCCCAAAGTGGACGGCCATTAGGCAAAATTTAACAAAAATTTCATTTTTCACCCAACACCTTCATCTCTCAAGCTAATTCTCCTCCTTCTCTCTAACCTCTCTCTAAGATTCATTCACATCTTAAAACATTCAAACAAAATCCATTCATATCTTCAAACCTTCAAACACCAACTCTTCACATCTTCAAATCTTCAACATAAGTTCTTCATATCTTCAAGTACCACTTCTTCATATCTTCAAATATTCAAACACAAGTCCTTCACATCTTCAAACCCATCTTCATAACTCCAAGAACATCTTCTTCCTAACATCAAACATACTTCCTTTCTTCAAACATCTAAACCAAACAAACAATCTTACCACTAAAACTCAAAAATTCGAACACCCCTTTTCTTAAGGTAAGAAATTTCACTCCTCAATCCAACTTAAATTCTTACTACTCATCACCTTCTTCTTTTAACTTAAGTTATATTTTGGATTTTGAGGTACTTAGAAGACCACTTGGAGACATGCATACATGGTGGTGAATTTTAGAAGACTTGAAGAACAACTAGTAGAGCAAATTAGACTACAAGGTAAGAATTGAGTACTAGACCCCTTCTTCCCTATTCTTTCTAATTTTTTTTTTCAAATTTTAACACCCCTTTTTTCATTTTTGAGAAATAGGGGCTGACCTTAGGTGATTTTGGAGTTTAGCCAAAATTTCCAAATTTTAAGCTTCAACTAGTCTCCAAACACCTACTACACAAGGTAAAGTGTAGTCCTTCTCCTTTCCTTATTTCCTTCTTTTCTCCTTAATTTTTCTCTCATTTTTCTAACTCCAAATTTTGATATTTTCTTGACTTAGGGGCTGACCTAAGAAGCCTCATCCAAAAATTGTGAAATTATCCTTCTATTTCACAATTTCCAAATTTAAGGTGGGTGGAAAAATATTTTCCAACTTTTAGGTGTTTTGATTAAATGCATGTAGAAAATTTGATCATGAGCCTTGAGATATATATAATCTATGTATTGCATGTCAATTTTATATATGAAATCATGAAAATTCTCAAGAGTTGCTCAAAATTTGCTATTTATTGAATTTTAGGTGCATGCATGTACACTTTAATGTTTTAATTGATGAATTCTTGTATGTATTGGACATGCATGTGTATGATCTTTAAAATCAATGTTTCGGATGACTCATAACCTGGAAAAGTCGAGCATAATTGATTAAATTTCAATTTTGGACTTAAAAATGCAAAATTGGAAAGTTGGTTGACTAAATTGCAAGAAAATGAAAGTTAAAGGACCCCTCTGCAAATTTCGAATTTTGAGACTGTACTCAGGTTCAAAAATGAATTTTGGACATTTTAATAAAGTTTTAAGAGTTTTAAGATAAATAAAATCAACCTTTAAAAGCCCAAGGACTAGATTGTAAAATTTTGAACGTTTAAGGGCTACTTTGCAATTTTTAAAACTGTACCAGACCTTAACTTTAAAATTTGAAATTTTTTCTCTTAAGGTACTGGGAATTACATATTTTAAAAGTATTCCAAAAATCCAAGTGGTTAGGGCTTGGAAAATAATTTTTCTAAAATTGAGGGACTAATGTGTAAAATACTAAACTTGAGGACCCAAATGAAATTTCCAGGACTTATGCAACCCATGCACCTGGAAATACTAACTTAACCATAACTTAATTATATATTGGACCCAAGGTTCAAATTTCATAACAATTGGACCCCTAAAAGCCTTAAAGGCAATTATTTCAAAATGGGACAAAAATGGTATTTTCAAACGTTAAAGGACCTACACATATCTCTTTTAAAACTTAAGGTCCGAATTGGCAATTTTTACAAATTTGGGGCCAATGTGAGAATTTTACAAAATCTCGACTTCAAAATTTTAAAAACCTAAATCTCTGGACCATTTGGAGAATTTAGGAACTGACCTCTTAATTTTTCAAGGTCGGGATATTTATTTATTCAATTTTTAACCCCAAAAGTGTTGGTTTTTACAAAACGGGGCTAAATTACAATTTTTCTTTTATAAAGGACCTAACTCAAATTATTTTCTCTTTTACTAAAACAGCCCTAGACCCTCTGACTTGGAGATTTAATTAAAGTATTTTATTTTCTCAAAACCCTTGACATATCGGATCAATTTGACCGATTAATACCCGATCGCGGAGCGACTTCTTCGCCATGCGATTTTGAATCTATAACGGGACTTATGTTCCACCTAATCTTTCAAGATATCGAAGATTTCTTATCCTTCCGATGATCATCTTCATCCAAATACTCCACCAACGCCATAATTGCCACTCCCGCTTTTCAAAAATTTTCCGAATCGCTTCTTCTGAATCAATAATACTCATTGCCTGGTTGATCGTGCTCGTAATTACTTTCGCCGAGTCAACTTGGTGTGTCGAGCTCACAATCAGAATGGATACGTCGGGGATGGAACAAGGCAGCTCGGCGGCTATTCCACTCTTCCGCCCCATCGCCCTAATCCCGCAATCGAGGGACGGAGTTTGCCTAAGGGAAGCGGGTCATAAGATCGAGGTATAATCATGATTATGACAGATCCGAGCCTTGCAAGCTCCACTGTGGATTTTGTCTTTGCCTACGGAGCAATAAGGTGCGGTCTTGGACCATACCGACCGGGAGTTACAAGGAAGAAACGAAGGAATCATTTGTCGATCCACATGATTCCGGAGTTATCGGACCGTTTTGTTGACGTTACATTTCCGCACGCAACCGCTACATTTTGCATTGGTTGGCACTACAAACCGTACGCAACCATTATTTGCCTTGCATAGGATTGGCGTTACACTTCCGCACGCAATCCTACTGTCTTCGATGAATCACATAGTACTGTGTGACCATGAAATTTTCTTGAATCGTATAAATATACTATTGTATTATTTTATCACGACAATTTAATGTGTGAATCCATGCATCATACTCACGCGTTTTCATATAATGTTTTGTCACATTAACTAAATTGCGCCACACTGCATTACCACGATCACCCCATCCACCGAGATTTTTGTCTCATCCCCACCGTTTTCTAACCTTTAGATGGGGACTATATTGAAGATGTCGAACCGGCCACAAATTGATGACCATCGCCCGCTTTTGTCGATCTTGCACCTTTTTCCGATGATTGTTCTTATTTCATGTACTTTTTTACCGATGTTGGACTTCCATTTATCCCGCTACTCTTTTCTCTCTTTGATCGTAATTTAAGGCGTAGGACCCTTTGACTTTTAAGTTGTTATCTTTAGATCATATCGGGTATGTAATTTGGATTATGGATATTGTGGACTATAAGTTGTAAATTGTACTTATTCTTTACTCCGCTGCTATTGACTCTGTTTCATTGGGTTCTCGATGTTATTCGTCTAGACTGCTTGGTTAATTGTATTTAAGTTGTGGATCGTTCGTCGCGTCCCATTTGGGACGTGACAAATCAATATTGAATTGCTAGCATCTCTACTCAACAATCAATATCAACTCCCAAAAGCATAGAGAATTATATAAGAAAACCCACAAATGTTGTAAGCCTCTCGACTCTACTTACATTTATGTTATGAATCCGTTAAGTAATGTTAGAACTTATCTCCCAATTTATGAACTAATAAATTAAACATGCAAATTATTGGCCAGATAATCCACAAGAAACGAACACACAAATTTACAAATAGATAACGAGAAACAACTACTATGAAACAATCAAATCAGAATTAACATGGATCCATAGTCTCGATCATGTCCTAGATAAAATAATTAGCCTAACATAATTGTCTTCAAATCCATAGACAAATTTGTAAACAAAGAGCCAGACATAAAAAAAGAATGAAACAAAAACCTCTAGACTATGATGATGAAACTCTCGCGAGTGGATGAATCGGTCTTCACAATATCAAACCTTCGTGCCTTCTTGTTGATGGCAGTCCCTTGTTGTTCTCTTATTAGCCGTCTTTTTGCTCTTAATGTCTTCGATCAGCCTTTAGGTATAAATCTCCATTTTATAGTTATCTTCTGGGATTCCCTTTCTAGTCCTCGCGTGATAAGGAAACAGAATCCGCTGAACATTGAATTTCACACGACCCGTGCACACAGACACTACTAGGTCGTGTGAATTACTCCCAGAATCTATGAAAGTTGAATGCACCTGCACACGGTCGTGCGCAAGGGCACAATCCACCCGTGTGAAATAGGACAAGTAATTTTCTTTGTGCATAGGCACACGGTCATGCCCCTTCGTACGGTCTAGTCGTGTGCATCTTGACATTGGCTCTTGACATTGTCATGCTACTGATATCCTCCTAATTTAGCTCTGTTTCCTACAAAAATATCCAAGAATACGCAGTATCACGCCCAACAAGGGAAACTAACATAAACATACTTAATATACATGCAAATGTGTCAATTTTATACCAAAATGTACCCCTAAATGCATGTATATTGACCACTTGTCAAATCTCCCCAAACTTAAACCATTGCGCATCCTCGAGCAAAACAAGAAAAATAATCGCATGCAATGGGGTGGATTAAACAACACGAGAACACTACAAAACTACAATCTCATTAAGATCACATTCCTTGATGCACATGCAAATCATTCTTAAAAAGTTCTCACTTGCAAATTAGGCATAATCAATACTCGTTCAGGTATTTAACATTGTGACTCGCCGGATAAGTGTATCACTCACACTCTCAAAGTAAATAAGAACATGTTTACTCTCAAATCGATTCAATGTTGCAGAACTACCATAAGCTTGCAAATCGTCTCACATCTCCACCACTCAAGTGCACGCAATCTATGAATCAAAAAAGACTTTTACATTTGGTTGTAATGACTAGTGAAGGCTCTTTGGTTGGGGTAGAAAAATATGAATTAAGTGACTCAATCTTGAGCAAATATAACTATAAGCACTAATAAACTGGAATCACCTATTAACTCCATACAAGAAGCATCAACTTATGATTTAATTTCAATCTACGCTTCTCGATTCACCTTTTTTACATCAGTTTTCTATGGCATTTCCTTTCGCCTTTCCAAGCACATTTTTTTTCTTTTCTTTAACAAATCTGGAGTTTGTCGTGATGCCTCCTACACAAAATCTCACAACAAAAACAACCAAAACTAAAAATTAAAGTTAGTAAAAAAAATCAAATGAACAAAGGCGATTAAAAATTGGGTTGCCTCCTAAAAAGTGATAAGTTTTACGTCTCCAGCCAGATGTCTGATTTTGTTATGGCTCGATCAAGAGAATGGTTGCCACTTCCTTCTTCGTTCCCTGCTCGTAGTAGTGCTTTACTCTTTGCCCATTCACTATGAAAGTTCGTACATCTTGTGCTATAAGTTCAATGGCCCCTGGATGTAGTACCTTTTTAATCACAAATAGACTCGACCAACATGATTTGAGCTTACTCGGAAAGTTTTAGACGCGAATGGTATGAAAACACCACTTGTCCGGGTAAAACATCCCTTCACAAAATCCTTTTGGAGTGCCATATTTTCGTGTGATCCTTGTAGATTTGGGCATTTTCATATGCATCTTCGTAGAACTCTTCCAATTCGATGATTTGTAATTTTCTCTTTTCTCCTACAGTGGTCGTATCAAAATTTAGTTTTTCACTGCCGATATGCTTTATATTCCAATTCCACTGAAAGGTAGCATGCCTTTCCAAAGACTAACTGATAGGATGCCATTCCCAAGGGTGCTTTGGACGCCGTACGATAAGCCCACAAGCGTCATCAAGCTTCAAAACCAATCCTTTCGATTCGTACTAACCATCTTCTCAAGTATCTGCTAATTTCTCTGTTGAAACTTTGGCTTGGCCATTAGATTGCGGGTGATATTCTAAGGCCGCTCTGTGTCTATCACCATATTCTCCATGAGATTATTGAACACCTTATTGCAAAAATAAGAGCCCCCATCACTAATTAATGCTCTTGGAGTACCAAACCGTGTAAAGATGTTCTTTTGCAAGAATTTCAATACAATTTGTGTATCGTTTATCTTTGTTGGAATCGCCTCTACACATTTGGATACATAATCCACTGCAAGAGGATATAAATGTACCCACATGAGGAAGGAAATGGCCTCATGAAATTTATGCCCCATACATCGAATAACTCCACATCTATTATGTTCGTTAATGGTATCTCATGTCGCCTCGAAATCGTCCCCATTCTCTGGCATCTATCGCATTGTAACACAAATTTATAGCAGTCTTTACAATTGAAGGCCTACAAAAACTGAATTGTAGTATTTTTTCCGATGTGCGCGTTGACCCAAAGTGGCCCCCTCTTGGTGACGAATGGCACTGCTCTAGGATGCTTCCCAACTCTTCTTGAGGCACGCACCTCCTAATTACCGAATTTGAACATTTCTTGAACAACAGAGGCTCGTCCTACATAAAATATTGCACATCATGAAAGAGTTTATTCTTTTGATGGTGTGTGATATCAAGCGGTAAAATCCCACTTACCAAATAGTTCACATATCGGCGTACCATGGAATACTTGCCACTATCACCAGGGTTAGTTCATCTGGAAATATTTCTTTGATGGTTGAAGCTTTGCTCCTCATTATCCATGTGCTCTATTCCGAGAGGTGGTCTGCCACTTCATTCTCACTTTTCTTTCGATCTTGAGTTTTGATATCAAACTCTTACAACAATAGTATCCACCGAATAATTTTAGGCTTTGCATCATTCTTTGCAAAAAGATATTTAACTGATGTATGATCTGTGTGGACTATCGTTTTCGTCCCAATCAAGTATACACAAAATTTATAAAATGCAAACACCACTTCGAGCAATTCTTTTTCAGTTGTGGTGTAGTTATTGTCACACCCAAACAGGACCATGATGTGATCAAATAACTTAAACCAGTTGTTAAGTTGATTATTAAATCAACCAAGGATTTATACAACATTAATACTCAAATAGCAAACCATTCATTCAAAACATCCCAAATCAGAGTCTAGCATTGCAGCGGAATATCTTAAGTTACACATAGCAGTGGAATATCTTAAGTTACAACCCTATTAAATCAACATTCATTCAAAGGGTCCTACACCCTTCTACTACAACAACCGAATTAAAAATGTCCAACAACAAGAATAAATTGGAAATCATCAGTCTACTAGTAGAATAGGGCATGGAATCACTCCATCGCTTGATCCTGTTTATCCACGTCCTCAACGTGCGTTCGTTCACCATTTGGTCATTGAAAAGGCGGGGGTGAGACAAAAAATCTCGGTGGATGGGCGTACGTGTGCATGTGTGGTGTATGTCAATGTAGGAAATCATTTATGTGAAAGGATGAATGATTCATGATGTGTGCATCACACAATCAATATAATTTTCCGAAATTAATACAGTAGGAATTAACCGTTGGAAATGTTTCATGGACATTCATGCACCATGAATGATATTCAAGTAATTCAATGGTTGTGTACAAAATGTAACGCCAACTCAAGCATGTAAACGAGTTCGAGTAACTTCAGAATCGTGTGGATCAGACATCGATTCTTCCGCTCTACCTTATGACTCCCTAAGCAAGTGGCACGTGGCCATGACAACCTTATTGTTTCTGGGGCATGACACATCCAACAAAAATAGCTGGTGAGGCTGGAGTGTGTCATAATCATGATTATACCCATTACTACGACCCACTTCCCTTGGACACTCTGTCCGTAAGTTGTGGGAAAGGAATTGCAACCGCGCTGCTCGATTCTAATATGTGACTAGTGTTCGCCAAAAATATTTTGGTTCATACAACTGCAAGTGTACAGTGTAGTTTATAGAATAATGGCAAGCAAGGTCGTATTCCTCAAGGATTGATATTCGAAACACTTAGGCTATAATAACATCGTATTCCAATTTTATTGAAGCGACCGAATATTGAGTTATTTAATCTAAGAATAATCAAAAATAAAAGAAAAAAAATAAAAATAAATTTGCGAACCTCACAAGTATTTTCAACATCTTTAGCAGAAACATTAGCCACATAATCTCAACATGCTTCTTCAATATTAAATGCGAATAAAGTTTTAAAAACCAATTCATGCAATTCTATGGGTTCGACTTTACTCTCCCTTCCTGGTGGTGAATAAACAGTTGATTAATAACAATTGTAGGTCTCCCCACAAACAGTTATAGGTCTCCCGACTCGTTACATCCGTTTATGTCTGAATCCAATTTCCGTCTTTGTTAGAACTCATCGTCTGAAATTTTGTACTAACAAATATGACATGCAAATTATTGGCCAAATAAAAAGCAATTATAAATAAGCACTCAAATTCATAAAATGGAAAGCATAAATTAATTAAGAAAATAAATAATCATATTTATTAAAAATTCACAATTTCGATTATGCCCCTAAGATCCGAAAAATATGTCAAACATTGATTACAAACTAATAGACAAATTCGAATCAACATTATGACATTGTATAAGCACAGATAAGAGTTCTTAGACATAGAAAGAAAACACTTCTTGTCAGGATGGATTCCCCTTCCAAGCCCTCGAAGCACTTGTGCTCCCTACATGCGAAAGTCTTATGGTGTTCTTCGCGACCTAGTGTTTTGCTCTCAGAAGCTCTTTGATTCCGTCGTTACTATGTTATTTGATGTGTTTTTGCTGTATGAAGTGATGTATTTTCTTGCAAGCCTTGGGTCCTTTTTATAGATGCTTGGAGATATCACTTGTAGAGTTGGAACGAGAAGCAAACACTGAAAAATGCGTCAAAACAGAGTCCCACACAGCCTGGCCGTGTGGCACCACACGTCCGTGTGGTCCTGGTTTGAGCCCTTGGTCACATGGTCGTGTGAGTCTGCACGGGCAGCTGGTGCGATGGCCACCCTTTCCCACACGGTCGTGTGACTGCACACGTTCTAGCCGTGTGGGCCTGATTATATCCTCTGTTTTTACCCAACTTCACATGGTTATGTGATTTCATACCGGCACTTCCACACGGCCGTGTGACACCACACGGTCAGGCCGTGTGAAGTGTTTTTGTCCACCTTTTTCGTCGTTTTGATCATCTTTTTGCATTTGTCAATCTTATCCGGGCATTCCAATTGATATTTTTGTTAGAGTAGAATGTCTGGTGTTCCAATTAGATTGGATTTTATTCTACTTGTAAAATAATTTTATTGAAAATTAATATTATAAAGGCATTTCTTTATCTTATGTTCTTTTGCATTTATCACATATTTGCAAATATGATAAAGTCCTTAGATCAATTTAAGCTATGAGGCATGGTCTCGCATTTGATGGCGGTCACGGAACATGATGTTAGATAAATGTTTTTATCATTATTTTGATGATTTTGTTTGATTTTGTTCAAATAAGTTTTTAAACCAAAACAATGTCCCTAAATGTTGTCTAAATACTTCCGATCGCCTTAAAATGTTTTTACTATTTTTCGGAGTATTTTTTGGAGTTTGTCTTCGATAAAAAATTGGACAACATATTTGTTTCAGGCTCGACCGGTCGCCCTATAGGGCAACCCGTACCTGCGTTGAGTTTTGAAACAGAAAATGGGACGTAAGAAAAAAAGGGGAGCGCGACCGGTCGACCAGGTGGGCGACGGGTGAGGGCGACCGGTCGACCCCTGGGCGACCGGTACCTGGGAGCAGCCCTCTTAGTTCAGGCTTCTCTGTTTCGTAATTTCTTCAAGTCCAACCGATCACAGCTGAGGGCGACCGGTCGCACCCCCCTCCGATTGGTCCCCCTGTGTAAAAATTCGCAGAATTCAATTTCAATCTTATCTCTGCGCGATCGGTCGAACCCCCTGTTTATCAAAGAAACTATCCGTTGCGTTTTGCATGACTTTACCCTATTTTGTGGGATTGATTTCTAACAGCTATATTGATCATTTTAAATGGTTTCTTTTGCAGCAAATCACTCCCCAAGGAGGAGCCAATGTCTGGAAATGAAAGCCAAGTCCTCTCTTATAAATAGAGGCTTCATTCAAGCAACAAGATACAACACTCTATACAAGCAAAGAACAATCAAGCATACAATTTCATATATCTTGTTGTATTAGCCTAAGCACTTTCACTTGCACAAATTTGAGGTCTAGGCTTTCAATTCTTGATTACACTTATACTCAAATTGTAATATTCATTATTGAGTTGTAATCTTGATTTTGGGTTATCATTCAACACAAGATATCCTTGTGAGTGTTCTCGTGGTAAGAACACACTTGGATGATCTAGGTGATAGGTGCAAGAAGATTGTGGTAATCTTCTTATTGAGGTGTTGAAGAATTTGGTATTCTTCAAGGTTGAAGATTGTGGTAATCTTCACAAGGTTCCGTTGAAGGAAGATTGTGGTAATCTTCAAAGTGAGATTGTGGTAATCTCCAAAGGTGGTGTTGAAGAAGAGTGTGGTGCTCTTCAAGGTGTTGTTGTAAGTTGGTGTTGTATTAATTTTTGGTAAATTAATAAAAATCTTTTTTCTTTGAAATCCATCCCGGATATACTGGGGTGGTAGAGGATTAGGCCCTAGGTGGGTTGAACCTCTTTAAATCAACATGTGCTATTTACTTTCCGCACTTTGCATTTCATTTTTGCTTGAGTCTTTCGAAAAAGAGGGCAAAATCTGAAAAACCGGGATAATCTATTCACCCCCCCTCTAGATTATTGTAGCCACTTGGACTTACAACTGGTATCAAAGCCAAACTCTTTGGCTAGCTCGTTCCGAGTAAAGAGGAAAGATCCATGGCTACAAATGATGCTCATCTCACCACCGGCGCCTCCACCAACAAGCCACCGCTATTCGACGCCAACAACTACGCTTTTTGGAAAGACCGTATGGAGTGCTTCCTACAAGGGTGCGGGTTCGACATTTGGAATGTGGTCATTGAAGGATTTGATCAACCAACAAAGAAATCGGAGGATGACACCTTGGCTCCTAAACCTTTCAAGGAGTTTGATGAAAACGACAAAAAGGTTTTCTCTCTAAACGGTAAGGCCTTAAATATTTTGCATTGTTCTCTTACCGCCACCGAATATAATCGCATAAGAGGCATAAGGTTGGCACATGAGGTTTGGGAAAAATTGGAGACAATCTATGAAGGGACTAAGAAACTCAAGCAAGCAAGAAAGACCATGTTTGTTAAAGACTTTGAAAACTTTAACATGTATGATGGCGAAAGCATCTCAAGATGGTGGAAAGGCTTGACAATATTGTCAATCCTCTTGTGGCCCTTGGTAAAGTCGTTTCGAAGAAGAAGACAAGGTGACCAAGGTATTGAATGCTCTTCCGGCTTATGGTCCGAAAAAGTAACGGCAATCACGGAGGCACAAAATCTTGAGACACTCAAGTTTGACGAGCTTATTGGAAATCTACTCATCTATGAAGTCTATCTCAAGGAGAGGAAAAATTCCAAACCATCCATAAATCAATCGGGTATGCAAATTATTCCTAAAGGTCTTGCTTCTTCTTCTAATAATGCATACTATGATAATGATGATGATGAGGAGGAACGGCCGCACTTGTTCAAAAGTTTGCAAAATTTGTGAACAAAAATAAAGCAAGAAAACCAAGAGATAATGCTTGCTTCAAATGCGGAAAACCGGGCACTTCATTGCCGATTGCCCAAAGCTCGATGAAGAGGAGCAAAAAAGAAAAGGAAGCCTTTCACGAAAAAGAAGGCTCTAAATGCGGAGGTCAAAACGTGGGATGAACTACTCGAAACAACCGATGAGGAAGGAGAAATCGAACATGGTCTCATGGCCATAGACGATGAAAATAATGAGGTACGCTCTAATTTTTCTACTTTCTCCATAGTTGATGACTTGCAATGTGATTTTGACGAATTGCAAATTGAGTTTCAAAATTTGATTGTTAAATATAAGAATTTGAAAAAGGAGCATAAGGAGCTTAAGGTTGAAAAAGAAAAATTATTTACATCTTATGAATCTTTAGACAAAGCTCATGGACCCCAAAATTATAGGGTACCTAAAAGAAATTCTTTTGTAGGTAATAGGGGCTATAACAACAATGGAAGATTCAAAATGGCTCATGGACAGCAGATGTTCATGCCATATGACCGGGAGGAGAGAACCTTTTACCAACATCAAGTTCCAAGAAGAGGGTATGGTCATGTTCGACAATGGGAAAGGAAGAATTCTTGGAAATGGAGAAATTGGTAACTCTTCTTTCTCTCTTAGTAATGTTCTTTTAGTAGAAGGGCTTAAGTTTAATTTGATAAGTGTTAGCCAACTTTGTAATTCAAATTATAATGTTTCCTTCAATAAAGAAAAATGCCTTATACTTAAAAATGGTGAAATTATTTGTGAAGCAAATAGAAAATGCTATCTTTACAAAATTTGTACAAGTGATTTGGTTAGTTAAAATGTTTCTTGTTTAGTCGCCAATAATGATTTAACTAGTTTATGGCATAGGCGACTTGGACATGTTGGATACAAAAATTTGAAAAATATTTACAAAAATCAACATGTGAAAGGACTACCCAAATTGAATTTTGAAAATCTTGGCTTATGTGACACTTGTCAAAAGAACAAATTAGTTAAAAGTAGTTTTAAGCCCAAAAATGAAATTTCCACAACCAAACCCCTACAATTGCTTCACCTTGATTTGTATGGGGATATTGGTACGGCTAGTCTAAGTGGAAAATATTACACTTTCGTTATTGTCGATGATTTTTCCAGATATACTTGGGCTCTTTTTCTTACCAATAAAAGCGATGTCGTTAATGAGTTTGTTAAGTTGTGTAGACTTATTGAGAATGAAAAGGAAGACACTATCAAGTCTATTCGCGATCGAGGTGGAGAATTTGATGGTGAATTTAGAGTATTTTGTGAAACCAAAGGATATGCTCATAATTTTTCGGCTCCAAGGACACCTCAACAAAATGGAGTAGCCGAAAGGAAAATCGGACATTACAAGAGATGAGTCGGTCCATGCTCAATGAATTTTCACTTCCAAAATACTTTTGGGCCAAAGCCGTAAGTACCGCAGCTTGCTATGTCATTAATCGAGTTTATATTCGTCCTAAAATGAATAAAACTCCATATGAGCTTTGGAAAGGTAGAACTCCAAATATTAGTTATTTCAAGATATTTGGGTGTAAATGTTTTATTTTGAATACCAAGGACCAATTGGACAAACTTGATCCTAAGGCCGATGAAGGGATATTTATGGGATATTCAACAAAAAGCAAAGCATATCGAGTCTACAATAAGACTAGTGGAGTTGTCAAAGAATCCATTCATGTCAAATTCAATGAAGTTTCGGGTGTTGAAAGAATACCCAATGATGAAAGTGATGAAGAGGATATTATTGAACCAATTGTTCAAATTGATGTTCAACCGCCTACATCAAATGATCAACCGTCCACTTCAAATGGTCCTCCAGAAGATAGAGGTGATATCTCGGATCTTCCCGTTGCATTGAAATTTAAGGGAGATCACCCAAAAGATCTTATTATTGGTGATCCCCTTGACAAAGTGATGACCCGAAGAAAATTTGCCGAGAAATCTCTTATTTCTCAAAAGGAGCCTAAAAATGCTAAGGAGGCTATTGAGGATGAGGATTGGTTCCTAGAGATGCAAGAGGAGTTGAATCAATTTGAAAGAAATGATGTATGGGAATTGGTACCTTGTCCTCCTTCTCAAACCATAATTGGTACAAAATGGGTATTCCGGAACAAACTTGATGATCAAGGCAACATTGTTCGAAATAAGACAAGGTTAGTAGCTCAAGGGTATTGTCAAGAAGAAGGTATTGACTATGATGAAACTTTTGCACCCGTAGCACGTTTAGAAGCTATTCGTATTCTACTTGCCTATTCTTGTTTTAAAAATTTCAAACTTTACCAAATGGATGTTAAATCCGCTTTCTTAAATGGTATTATTCAAGAAGAAGTCTATGTAAAACAACCTCCGCGGTTTGAAAATTGTTCTAGTCCTAATGATGTTTATAAACTTAAGAAGGCCTTGTATGCTTTAAAGCAAGCACCCCATGCATGGTATGATAGACTTAGCTCTTTTCTTTTGCAAAATGGTTTTATAAGAGGTAAAGTTGATACAACTCTCTATGTTTTTGAAAAAGGGCAAGATTGTTTACTTGTGCAAATTTATGTTGATGATATTATCTTTGGTGCTACTAATGATTCTTTGTGCAAGAAATTTTCTAAGTTAATGCAAGGTGAATTTGAGATGAGTATGATGGGGGAGCTCAATTTCTTTCTTGGACTCCAAATTAAGCAATGTCAAGAAGGCATATACATCTCACAATCAAAATATACAAAAGAACTTTTGAAAAAGTTCGGTATTGAAGAGGGAAGAACCATTTCCACCCCCATGGCAACAAATGTCAAAATTGACAAAGATGAAAAAGGCAAGTCCGTGGATGAATCAAAGTATCGAGGTATGATTGGTAGTTTACTTTATTTAACCGCTAGTAGACCGGACATTCTTCATGCCGTATGCCTATGTGCTCGTTTTCAAAGCAATCCCAAAGAATCTCATATGAGTGCCGTTAAAAGGATTTTTCGATATTTAAAAGGCACTATTCAATATGGTTTATTATATCCAAAGAATGAAAAATTTTCTCTTAAAGGTTATAGTGGTTCGGATTATGCGGGAAATATTGATGATTGGAAAAGTACTTCCGGATCATGTCAATTTTTAGGTGATTGCCTAGTTTCTTGGTTTTCAAAGAAACAAAACTGTGTTTCTCTTTCCACGGCCGAAGCCGAATATATTTCCGCCGCTTTTTGTTGTACTCAACTTCTTTGGATGAAACAAACCTTAGCGGATTACAAATGCTCTTTTGAAAATGTACCTATCTTTTGTGTTAATATATCCGCTATAAATATTGCTCAAAACCCGGTTCATCATAACTGTACTAAACATATTGAGATTCGACATCATTTTCTAAGGGATTGTGTTTCAAAACGAAAAATTGAGATATCTTTTGTACCATCTCAAGATCAATTAGCGGACATTTTTACTAAACCGCTATCTTCCAAGACTTTTGCGTCGATACGAGCTCGGTTAGGCATAATGCATATTGAATGAGGCTTACGTTTGCCTTTTGCATATTTTTTGAAACTTAGGGGCGAAAAATCGGATTTTTGGTTGAAAATTCGGATTTCTTCAAAAATGTCAAAACAGTGGGCTAAACAGGTTGAGGGCAACCGGTCGCCCTCAACGTCGACCAGTCGCCCTCAACCATGACCGGTCGCCCTAAGCCAATTTTTGGATTAAAACGGTTCTATCTTCAGCATTCGCCATTTTACCTTATTTTTGCCATTTTTCGTCCCCTTTGCCAAATTCACTCAAATTTCACTCAAAATTTGTTTTCATGCATTCAATTCACAACTTGGCAATTATATAGCATGTTTATCATCATCATCATCATAGCTCATCTTTTCCGATCAAATGGTAAGAATTTTCCTTACTTTACTCAATTGGGTTGAACCCTTGAGTTTATGGCTTTCTTGTATATTTCTTGAAATATTTTGCATATGATCTTGTTGGGCTTTGCTAGTATGTTGTTTTGTATGATGTTTGATGTAATTTGGTGATGAAAATTTTTGGCTTGAATCATTTACAAGGGCTATATACAACCTCTTTTAATTTTCACGCCCACAAAGTGTTCGATAAAATGTCGCAATGAAAATTTCAACTTCTACATGATTCTCTTGCTTTCAAAAGTCTTCTATACTTATTGAGATCATGTTTTGGCAAACAAAACGAGCGTATGAACTCTTCATGATACATTTCTCCCATTTGTTTTTGTTTTTTTAAGCCTAAATGGCTCAACGGTTGATAAACCGGCTCTTTTGCGCACTTTGATATACATATATGATGTTTTTATCATCTTAACATTCTTTTTGATGATTCCAAAGGGGGAGAAACAGAAAATTCGTTCGTTAGCCAAAAAGAAGCTACTAAAAGCTTATAAGCTATGGCTTCCTAAAGGCCAAGTATACCTAGTCCAAGGCTTGTATTATGGACTCAAGTGCAAATGATTATAAGTATTGTGACAGGGGGAGCTTCTTAGCCTATGTGGTTTATAGGCATCTTATATAAGCTTATTATAGCTTGTGCTTCTAACTTATAGTAATCCTTTGTTGATATGCTCATAGATAGGGGGAGCTTTGTATGGAATGTCTTTAACGGATAGTTTACTTGTAAAACCGAAAAATTTATTTGTTTTTCAAATCGTCCTCGAGAAAATTGTTTTGGTTTGTAATCATCAAAAAGGGGGAGTTTGTTAGATAAATGTTTTTATCATGATTTTGATGATTTTGTTCGATTTTGTTCAAATAAGTTTTTAAACCAAAACAATGTCCCTAAATGTTGTCTAAATACTTCCGATCGTCTTAAAATGTTTTTACTATTTTTCGGAGTATTTTTGGAGTTTATTTTCGATAAAAATTGGACAACACATTTGTTTGAGCTCGACCGGTCGCCCTATAGGGCAACCCGTACTGAGTTGAGTTTTGAAACGAGAAAATGGGACGTAAGAAAAAAAAGGGGAAAAGCGACCGGTCGACCAGGTGGGGGCGACCGATGAGCGACCGGTCGACCCCGGGCGACGGTACCTAGGAGCGACCCTCTTGGTTCAAAGCTTCTCTGTTTCGTAATTTTTCAAGTCCAACGATCCACGGTGAGGGCGACGGTTGCACCCCTCCGACCGGTCCCCTGTGTAAAAATTCACAGAATTCAATTTCAATCTTACCTCTGTGTGACCGGTCGAACCCCTGTTTATCAAAGCAAACTATCCGTTGCGTTTGCACGATTTTCCCTATTTTGTGGGATTGATTTCTAACAGCTATATTGATCATTTTAAATGGTTTCTTTTGCAGCAAATCACTCCCCAAGGAGGAGCCAATGTCTGGAAATGAAAGCCAAGTCCTCTCCTATAAATAGAGGCTTCATTCAAGCAACAAGATACAACACTCTATACAAGCAAAGAGCAATCAAGCATACAATTTCATATATCTTGTTGTATTAGCCTAAGCACTTTCACTTGCACAAATTTGAGGTCTAGGCTTTCAATTCTTGATTACACTTGTACTCAAATTGTAATATTCATTATTGAGTTGTAATCTTGATTTTGGGTTATCATTCAACATAAAATATCTTTGTGAGTGTTCTTGTGGTAAGAACACACTTGGATGATCTAGGTGATAGGTGCAAGAAGATTGTGGTAATCTTCTTATTGAGGTGTTGAAGAATTTGGTATTCTTCAAGGTTGAAGATTGTGGTAATCTTCACAAGGTGCCGTTGAAGGAAGATTGTGGTAATCTTCAAAGTGAGATTGTGGCAATCTCCAAAGGTGGTGTTGAAGAAGAGTGTGGTGCTCTTCAAGGTGTTGTTGTAAGTTGGTGTTGTATTATTTTTTGGTAAATTAATAAAATCTTTTTTCTTTTTGAAATCCATCCTGGATATACTGGGGTGGTAGAGGATTAGGCCCTAGGTGGGTTGAACCTCTTTAAATCAACGTGTGCTATTTACTTTCCGCACTTTGTATTTCATCTTTGCTTGAGTCTTTCGAAAAAGAGGGCAAAATCTGAAAAACTGGGATAATCTATTCAACCCCCCTCTAGATTATTGTAGCCACTTGGACTTACACATGCCTCTAAGACTTTGATCTTAAATTTGTTCCAAGTCGATGGGTTTTTCAAGATAGAACATTAAATAACCCTGTAAGACTTGTACATATGGTGCATGCTCATGAGACGAGGATGTTGCATTCCCATTAACATCAGTGTTAAGACACAAATGCACATATGTGGGTGCTTGTTAGCGAACAAGTTCACTGAACATGACCCAATGGAAATTCTTCGATAGAAGCTTTGATTGTCGAATAAGAATTTTTTTATTGCAATAGTACATGATTAATCCTCGTACATGAGGCACGACTATACCTTGTGTATATCCTACAATACTTTGATTTATATTTTGATTGCTTGACAATCACAAAGAGGTATTTTGGGTATTACAGTGATATGCATGGAGGTTTGTGTGTGGCCAACATAGAATTCGACACTTATCATTTAATAAGGGAATTTCCTGTGTTTTCATAGTTCGTGATTCAAAGACTTTGGCTAAAGCACGAAGAATTTGATTCGTAAAAGAATCACAAGAACTTGAAATGGAATCACAGTTATTAAATCAATTGGGTTCAACTTATAAATCAATGCCCAAGAGTTAATTAAGAAATTAGTTGTCGAAAGGATCATACATGTATGTTATTGCAATTGAAATAGGTTTATTCGCTATTTCACCTAATACTAGGTAATCATGCTACTTGCTAGGTGTTTCAATGATTTGTAGGTTCTTGAAATTAAAGAGTTAATTTCAAGTATATTTATTAATTGGATTAATAAATAGAATAAGTTATTGTTATTCGAAAGTTACAAAAGTTGTAATCATACTACTAGTATTAGTCGTAAACCTAAAAGGGTCACACATAATTTTGGATGTTGACATTTTGAAAACAAATTCCAATGGTTGGATGCACTTAATTAATATAGATTAATTAATTGGGTTTTAATTTAACTCAATTGTGAAATTAAATATTTAATTAATTAATTTGATTATTTAATTAAATCTAATTTGATTAGAGAACCAGATAATTTGAATAGAATGAATTAATCAATATTTGAATTGATTAATTTGGATTTAAATTAATTAATTAGTATAATTAATTAATTGGGTTTTAAAGTCCAATCCTATATCGTAATCTAGTAGGCCTAATTATAGAAGCCCACTAGATAATTGAAGAAAATAAATAAATGAGATTTATTATATATATATATATATATATATATTAGGATATATATATATATATATATACATATATTTATAATGAAGAGAGATTAAATAAAATTGAGAGATTTGAAAAAACGAATGCAGGCAACATGAACATGGTCATGTGGGTTTGTTGTATTCTTTTTCTCTACTTTTACTTGAGCCACACAACCAAATGTTTTTAATTAAGATAGGTGGCTTAATGGCCATTAATTGTACAACTTTTTATTTTTTAATAAAAGGTTGTATTGTGCCAATGATTATGTTTTTGATTGATATTAAAAACATAAGTCTTCAGATTTGGTGTTGAAGAAAAAAAAAGGGCAGACAGTTTTGACAAGGGAAAAATGAGAGTTTAACTTCTTAACATTGATTTTGTACTTTTAGTCGAAGCTCTCTCACTCTCTCTTCAATATACACTATTTTCTCTTCAAAAATTTTAGTAGAGAATAATTAACCAATAATTATTCATCTACAAGATTTTAACAATAGTTGATTGTGGGAATAAAATTCTATTCCATTTTTTAATTTCGAAAACGCAATAAAATTCTACTAGCAAAGAATTTATTCCGGTGTCATAACCAAAATGTGGACTCAATTAGAGAGGAGGCGCTTGAATCTCTATTGGCGAGTTTACGATGATTTACCCTGCTGCGAGGAATTTGGATTCCTTCTACATCTTCTTCGAAAGGAAGCATTTTAGGTAAGATCCTAAATCTTATTTTACCACTTGTATAAACGCGCGATCGTCAAATCGATACGAGAATCGGGGCCTTTATTTTTATGTATAATTGTATGCATGATTTAAATTTTTAATTTTTCGCTGCGTTTAGCCCCACGATATAGCGAATCCAACAGTTGTATCAGAGCCACGTTTTCGCAATTATACAAGTTTATCAGTGTTTTAAATATAATTTAATTTTTAAGATATGTTTAATGAATTGTAATATGTGCATAAAAGGCGTTTTATTCGGTTTTATGCTTTGGGATAAAACTGAATTCAGTTATTTCTTACCGCAAAAAAAAGGGATATGGCCCTGAATTTCAAACAAATCCAATAATGATTCGTTTTTTGATTTCGGATTGTTTGTTGATTTGATCTTGAAGTTTGTACAGGTTGTACATGTTTGATTTGTTTAACAATGTTTGGTTATTCAAATGATCTCAAACTTGCAGATTGTACAGGTTTGATTTGTTTCTGATTTGTTTAAAAAAATGGTTATTCAAAACTCGTAAGATATATATACATATATATATATATATTAATATATGTATATAGGGGAGGATCAAGTGAGACCATGTCTACAGGTGAGACACAATGGACTAATCTCAACCATCCACCACTCTTAATCAATGGGTATGATTTAATGGATAAAAAATATATTAAAATATTAATTTAATCAATATAAGGATAGTAGGGTAAAATAACATAACAAGTTAGTTACATAAATGGAATCAAATCTCTCTCTCTCATACATCTCCCATAAATGGAATCAAATCTCTTTCTCTCTCATACATCTCCCAATTTCCCCAATCTCACGTCTCTCTCTCTCTCTCTATCTCTCTCTCTAGGAATGCAAATAAAGAAAAGCGTGAAGAACTCGAAAATTACAGTTCATGAAAATTACGAGAGAAAAACAAGAAAAATCGGTGCAATATTACGGAGAAATAACGAACAATGAGTTCGAAAACTAAAAATGCAACAAAACTCAACTAAATATGCATTATCGGAAAACTATCTATGCGGCGAAAAAAAAAAACTAATATGTAGTACAAAGATATCCAACTATGCAAGACGCCATAAACTATGCAACAAAATCAACTAACTATGTACTATTTAGAAACTATCTATGCATTGTGGAATAACTAAATATGCAGTACATTATGTAACATCCAATTTTTATAATTTCCAAAAGCAACATCCCATTTTCATAACTAAATATACATTATATTGAATCTATTTATGCAGTGTAGTATGACTACATATGTAGTACGTTATATTCAATTATGTCTTGTTTTAAAGAAAGCAGTGCCAACAAAATAACTAAATATGTATTATTTGATGTCTAATTGTGCAGTAGAAGAACTCTAACTATCTTTCAAAAATAAAAATATTTGGAAAGAAAACGGGTTCCTTAAATTCCGCCACAAAATCCTATAGTGTGTCAATTTCAGCCCATAAAATCATTTAGGACCACTAATTTAAATTACAAAATTACAATCTTACCCTTAAAATCAGCGAAAATTAGGAAATAATTAAAAAAATTGAATTAATCACATCCCTTCATTTTTTAAGATCAATGGGTAAGATGAGTCCACACTGTCTCACCTAGGGATGGTGGTCTCATTTGAACCAAATCCTATGTGTGTATATATATATATATATATATATATATATATATATTTCAATTTTGATTATTTTGATTTTGAATTTAAATTGTTAACTTCAGAATCAATAAAAAAATATTTTTATGAATAATCAAAATAAGCTTTACCCCATTAAATCGGCACAACTTGGTAAATTTAAATGCTTTAAATTTATGTCATGGATATTTTAGCATGATTTATTTAGGGATGATTATGAGCCTATGACCAATGTAACTGGATGTATTTATTTTCTTTGGGTTTTTGGGGCCAGCGAGCCTCTTATTCAGTTATTTGTAAATTATTTAAATTTTTGCATTGAGAGTAAACTAGGTGGTGAGGTTTTCTATTTATTGTAATTGGAGGACGTTCGATGCGAAAGGCCCACGCTTGTGTGGGTATATTTTTACAAATGTAATAGAATAGAAGAATCAAGGCCCATGCATGTATGGGTATACTAATGAAATGTAATAGAAATAGTTCTGTTTATTTTGACCCTTAGATTGACCACAAACCCATTTTTCGCTCAAATGGGTCGCATAGGTTGGCCATGATCATCCCACCGCTTTTTGCATAGGATGTATGCTAGATTTATTTAATGCTTTTCGATTGCACTCATATGATGAATTGCGTTAAATAAAAATCAATCTAGTAATTAAGTTGATGAGATCTTTGAAAAGTTTAAAACCCCAAGTTTTTGAAACTTAAAAAGGAATTTAATTTTAGTTAATTCCATACAAACAAAATGGACAAGATAGGTAGGACTCATCGTTCCATGCCTTCCGTCGAAGGTAGACGACATGATGATACTACCACACTTGGTCACTGGCCACGAGTCGTGGAGTGATTTTGTGTTGGAAAGTTGTGATATCTACCAAGCATTGAGATACTCGTGGGATGGACTCGTCTTTAAGTTGGCCACAAGTCGTGGAACATCTTGATGCTCCATCTACACGAAGGTTTGAAGGTTTAAAGACCTTATATTGAATGGATATATTTTCCATAGTTTACTCATTTTCTCGCTTCATTTATTTTTGTAGATAACTCTACTAAAAATGGCAAAGAATCCACTAGGATCCATACTTAAGCAAAACAAATTAATTGGTCCTAATTTTGCCGATTGGTTGATAAACCTAAAAATTGTCCTTCAATCTAAGAAGAGGGCTTATGTACTTGACCAAGAACCTCCTCCACCTCCTGAAGATATTACATTCGATGCCTATGTAGAATACCTTCGTCATGTTGATGACAATCTCCAGGCTCGGTGTTATATGTTGGCATCAATGTCAATTGAGCTTCAAAGGCATAATGAAGGTCTAGAAACTGCTAGTGAGATTCTTCTCCATCTACAAGAGTTGTACGGTGAGAGAACTCGACAAATAATATATCAGATATCAAAGGAGCTTTTCAGATGTCGTATGACTGAGGGCTCTTCAGTCCAAGACCATGGGCTGAAGATGATAGTACTCAATGAAAGACTTGCGTCCCTTGGAGTCATTATGGACAATGAACTCTATGTGGACCTTATGTTGCAATCTCTGCCTCCCTCATTTGACACATTTGTTGTCAACTTTAACATGCACTCAATGGAGACTAGTCTCCCTGAATTGGTGAACATGTTAAAGTCGGCTGAATCTACTATCAAAAAGGATAAGCCAATCATGCTTGTTGGATCCACTTCCGGATCAAAAGCTACAAAGTCTAATAAAAGGAAGTGGAAGGAAAGGGTTCCTCTAAGCCCAACAAGAAGGCAAAGGACAATGGCAAGAAAAAGGTTAATTCTCAAGCCAATGACAAATGCCATTACTGCGGCAAAATAGGGCATTGGAAGTGGAATTGCAAGGAGTACCTTGCGAGTGTGAAACGTTCAGGTATATATTTTGTTGAAGTTAACTTATCAGTTAATGATGTTTCTTGGGTATTGGATACCGGTTGTGGCTCCCATATTTGCAATGATTTGCAGATAATGGTAAGAAGCAGGAAGCTTGATAGAAAGGAGATGGTCCTTCGGATGGGGAATGGAGCAAGAGTTGATGCATTAGCTATAGGGACTGTTTATCTATCTTTGGACAATGGTTTTAATTTGTATTTGAACAATTGTCTTTATGTTCCGGATATTATTAGAAATATTATCTCTGTTTCTGTTTTGGACAGAGAATGTTTTATATTTGTAATTGAGAATGGAACTTGTTTCATTTTCAAAGATTATGCACTTATATATTCCGGTTATTGACAAATTGTTTATACATTGTTACTCCACATAATCCCATACTCACAATTCAACAAAATAAAAGAAAATTAGATAACCATAGTTCTATCACAATTTGGCATGCTAGACTATGTCATATTTCCGAAAAAAGAATACACAAGTTGGGACAAATACTCAACCTTATGGGAGAGAAAAAGTTGCCAACATGTGAATCATGTCTAAAGGAAAAATGACCAAATCCCTATTTGTTTGACAAGTGGAACGAGCCAAAGATACTGTTGGATTTGATCCATACAGATATTTGTGGTCCACTAAGTGTTAGTGCACGAGGGAACTATCACTATTTCATAACTTTTGCCGACGACTATTCTAGGTATGGTTATGTATACCTTATGAGGTTCAAATCTAAGGCTTTTGAAAAGTTCAACAAGTGGGAGATAAGTTGGATATGCGATCCATCTTATGTAAATTCGTGGGGTATCCAAGAGAGTAGGATACTATTTATATGATCCTTCAGAACAAAAGATTTTTGTTTCGAGGAATGCTACTTTCCTTGAAGAAGAATTTCTTTCTCTGAGGAGTGGCAAAGCAATAGAACTTGAAGAAGTCAAGAACCACAAAATTTCCCAAATATTGTCGCGAGATAACATCGGTGAAATTTGGACCATCTAAAGCACAACCTCTTCGAAAATACATAAGGGTTTCAAAGGCGCCTAAGAGGCTAAACCTTTTATTAGAGAACAAAGAAGAGGGACTCCTATTGGATAATGATCCAAAAAGCTATGAAGAGGCGATGTCAGACATCGACTCAGATAAATGGAAAGAAGCAATGCAGTCCGAAATTGACTCCATGTACTCCAACAAGGTATGGACCTTGGTGGACCCACCACATGAAATTGTTTCCATTGGTTGCAAATGGTCTACAAGCAAAAGCTTGGAGTAGATGGAGAGGTGGTGACCTTTAAAGCACGTTTGGTTGCAAAAGGTTATACTCAAAAGCAAGGAGTTGATTATGATGAGACCTTTTCACCAGTAGCGATGCTTAAATCCATTCGGATCTTGCAAGCCATATCAGCATATTATGACTATAAGATATGGCAAATGGATGTGAAGACTGCTTTTCTTAATGGAAACATTAAAGAAGAGATCTATATGAAGCAACCAGAGGGCTTCATATCCAATGTAAGCGAGCAAAAATTTTGTAAACTCCAGAGATCCATTTATGGACTCAAACAGACTTCTAGGATTTGGAACATTCGATTTGATGAAACGATCAAAATATTTGATTTTCATAAGAATTCGGAACCATGCGTGTATAAGAAGGTTAGTAGGAGTGCAATTGCATTTGTTGTGCTCTATGTTGATGACATTCTACTCATTGGAAATGATGTTGGTATGTTGCAATCAACTAGGATTTGGTTGTCTAAATAGTTCCCCATGAAGGACTTGGGAGAAGCATCTTTTATCCTAGGGATAAAGATCTATAGAGATAGATCATGAAAGATGATCGGACTATCCTAGTCCATGTACATAGACAAAGTGCTAAAAAGGTTTAGTATGGAGGAATCCAAACGAGGATACCTGCCTATGAGTCATGGTGTTTCACTTTCTAAAGCTATGTCTCCTAAGACACCTGAAGAAAGAGAAAGAATGGCTCGCATACCTTATGCATCCGCCATTGGAAGCATAATGTACGCAATGTTATGTACCAGGCCTGATGTCGCACATGCTTTGAGTGTCACGAGCAGGTATCAGTCTAATCCAGGTGATGAACACTGGAAGGCCGTTAAAATGATCCTTAAGTACTTGAGAAGAACTAAGGATATGTTTTTGATATATGGCAGTGAAGAACTAAAACTAGAAGCGCTCACTGATTCTAGTTTTCAGTCTGATGACGACTCTAAGTCCATGTCTGGATATATATTCATCTTGAATGAGGGAGCAGTTAGTTGGAAAAGTTCCAAACAAGAAACGACTGCAGACTCTACCACTAAAGTTGAATATATTGCCGCATCGGATGCAGCAAAAGAGGCTATTTGGATACGAAACTACATCTAAGGGTTGGGTGTAGTTCCATCTGTTGTTGATCCAATAATGATTTATTGTGACAACAATGGTGCTATAGTGCAAGCAAAAGAGCCAAGATCTCATCAAATATCCAAGCATATAATGAAACGATACCACCTGATCAGAGAGATCATTGGTAGAGGCGATGTTGTTGTGGATCAAGTTGCTTCAGCAGAAAATGTAGCAGACACGCTAACTAAGCCCTTATCACAAAAAGTATTTGACGGACATCTCGAAAAGATGGGCCTAAGATACATGGGCAATTGGAACTAGGGCAAGTGGGAGATTGTTAGAGTAGAATGCCCGATGTTCCAATTAGATTGGATTTTATTCTACTTGTAAAACAATTTTATTGGAAATTATAATAATATAAAGGCATTTCTTTATCTTATGTTCTTTTGTATTTATCACATATTTGCACATATGATAAAGTCCTTAGATCAATTTATGCTATGAGGCATGGTCGCGCATTTGATGGCGATCATGGAACATGCCTCTAAGGCTTTGATCTTAAATTTGTTCCAAGTCGATGGGTTTTTCAAGATAGGACATTGAATAACCCCGTAAGACTTGTACATATGGTGAATGCTCATGAGACGAGGATGTTGCATTCCATTAACATCAGTGTTAAGATACAAATGCACATATGTGGGTGCTTGTTAGCGAACAAGTTCGATGAACATGACCCAATGGAAATTCTTAGATAGAAGCTTTGATTGTCGAATAAGAATTATTATATTGCAATAGTACATGATTAATCCCCGTACTTGAGGCACGACTATACCTTGTGTATATCCTTCAATACTTTGATTTATCTTTTGATTGCTTGACAATCACTAAGAGGTATTTTGGGTATTACAGTGATATGCATGGAGGTTTGTGTGTGGCCAACATAGAATTCGACACTTGTCATTTAATAAGGGAATTTCCTGTGTTTTCATAGTTCGTGGTTCAAAGACTTTGGCCAAGGCATGATGAATTTGATTCATAAACGAATCACAAGAACTTGAAATGGAATCATAGTTATTAAATCAATTGGGTTCGACTTATAAATCTATGCCCAAGATTTAATTGGGAAATTAGTTGTCAAAAGGATCGTACATGTATGTAATTGCAATTGAAGTAGGTTTACTCGCGATTTCACCTAATACTAGGTAATCATGCTACTACTAGTGTTATTGTTATTCGAAAGTTGTAAAAGTTGTAAGCCTACTACTCGTGTTAGTCGTGAACCTAAAAGGGTCACACATAATTTTGGATGTTGACATTTTGATTAAAAAAAATCCAATGGTGATGCACTTAATTGATATAGATTAATTAATTGGGCTTTAATTTAATTCAATTGTGGAATTAAATATTTAATTAAATAATTTGATTATTTAATTAAATCTAATTTGATTAGAGAACCAGGTAATTTGAATAGAATGAATTAATCAATATTTGAATTGAATAATTGGGATTTAAATTAATTAATTAGTATAATTAATTAATTGGATTTTAAAGTCCAATCCTATACCGTAATATAGTAGGCCTAATTGTAGAATCTCACTAGATAATTGAAGAGGAATAAATAAATGAGATTTATTTTGATATATATATATATATATATATATTAGGATATATATATACATATATTTATAATGAAGAGAGATTAAAAAAAATTGAGATATTTGAAAAAACGAATGCAGGCAACATGAACATGGCCATGTTGGTTTGTTGTATTCTTTTTCTCTACTTTTACTTGAGCCACACAACCAAATGTTTTTTAATTAAGAAAGGTGGCTTAATGGTCATTAATCGTACAACTTTTTATTTTTTAATAAAAGATTGTATTGTGCCAATGATTATGTTTTTGATTGAGATTAAAAACATAAGTCTTCAATTTTGGTGTTGAAGAAAAAAAAGGGCAGACGGTTTTGCAAGGGAAAAATGAGAGTTTAACTTCTTAACATTGATTTTGCACTCTTAGTCTAAGATCTCTCACTCTCTCTTCAATATACACTATTTTCTCTTCAAACATTTTACTAGAGAATAATTAACCAATGATTATTCATCTACAAGATTTTAACAATAGTTGATTGTGGGAATAAACTTCTATTCCATTTTTCAATTTCGAAAACGCAATAAAATTCTACTAGAAAAGAATTTTTTCCGGTGTCATAACCAAAAGGTGGACTCAATTAGAGGGGAGGCGCTTGAATCTCTATTGGCGAGTTTACGAGGATTTACCCTGTTGCGAGGAATTTGGATTTCTTCTACATCCTCTTCAAAAGGAAGCATTTTAAGTAAGATCCTAAACCTTATTTTACCACTTATATAAACGTGTGATCGTTAAATCGCTACGAGAATCGGGGGCTTTATCTTTATGTATAATTGTATGCATGATTTAAATTTTTAAGTTTCCGCTGCGTTTAGCCTCGCGATGTAGCGAACCCAACAATTTCTTCATTTTAAGCTCTGTTTCTTGCAAGAATTACAAGAATACGTAGTATCATGCCCTTTTAAGGAAACCAAGTAAAAACATAGTAAATATGCGTGCAAATGCATTAAATACATATCATTTTAAGCCTCAAAATGCACGTATATTGTACACACATTAAAATCCCCAAAACTTAAAGCATTGCTCGTCCTCGAGAAAATTTAGAAAAATAATAAGGGGTAAAACGAACGAACACCCAAGAACACTATGAACATTAAATAGCATTCGACTTCATACTCAAAGAAACCATATAATTCATCATCAAGAAGTTATTATTCATAAACTCGGTATAATTTAATACTCTCTCAGGTACTTGACATCGTGACTCACAAGAAAATAGTATATCACTCTATTCTCAAAAGTGTATAGTAAGTGTTTACGCTCACATTCAATTCAGTGAAAGTAGAACTACCAGAGGCTTGCAAATAGTTTAACACCTCGACCACTTTTGTGTGCACAATCTAAGAATCAAAAAGGACTTTTCATTTGGTTGTAATGTAGGCTCTTTGGTAATGGTAGGGAAATTTGGATTAAGTAACTTGACTTGAGCAAATAGAATTTAAGCATACAGACTTACAATTCACCAACCCAATTTTACAATAATATCAGTTTCCTTTTTCAACTCAGTTCCACCCTTATTTCTCCTTTTCATTCTTAGGCCTTTTTTGCGTTTTTCTTTAGTATCAAGCTCTCATATTTTTTCATAATTTTCAGAATTTTTCTTTTGCTTTTCTCGATTTTCTCTATTTTCTTTCCAGAGATTTTCTTTCTTTTCAAGCTTTATGCAAAAAAAAAAAAAAAATGTTTCTTTACCCAAATACTGCTCCTCCCTCTTTCTATTGCCAACTTCCTCTCTTTTTTTCATAAATTGTCACCACATCTCCCCCAAACTTCCTCTCAAGAAATTTTATCGATAAAAATATATAAATTTTAAAGATCAATGTGGCTCAGAATAATAGTTTTTGCTCAAAATTGGCTAACTAGGGAATCATGAGTTCATAGGCAGGTCTTTTAGGCTAAGTAGGCTAAACAAAGATGGCCTTAAATCATTTTCAAAAATTGTACACACACATGGCTTCAATGAAGATACCAGAGCCAGTTCTAGAGTTCTATCAATCATGAATGACACACTCAAGAAAAAATAAGTCTGCATAATATAAAGCAGTTTAAGGCACAAAAGCTCACAGGCTTATTTTTCGCAACATGCTCAAATACCCAATTTTCTTAACACATGCTAAGCAAATAATTAACTTTCCTCCTAACAATTTATTACATTATTCTCACAAGTATGTTATCCCATGCCATAACATATTCATAGTAAAATCATACGGGAGCTGGGCATAAAAACTGAATTAAAACCACACACAAAAGCAATTAAACGTGCTAAAGCGGTAAACGTGCTAAAAAATAACTAAAAATCGAAAAAATAAACTAAAAATAGAAAAAAAAATGAAAATCATGATGCAAAGTGCTCTACATGCAGTTCTAAATGTAATGCAGAATGCAACAGTACTAAATTACGCATTCTTGACAACCCCCCCCCCCAAACTTAAAATATGCTTTGTCCCGAAAATATGAGAAAATTATCAAAAGAAAGAGGAATGCGTAATAAGTACTTACATGGATCACTGTGGTGGTGGAGGTGGAGGGTAGTAGCTTTGTGAGATATGCCACTTGTCCATACGAGACATCATCTCGTATATATGCTATTGTTGTTGGGTGATGGCATCGAAACGATGTAAGTACTCCAGGGTGATACTCATCAATGGTGACTGTCAACTAATATGTGTCATCTATCAATTTCCCCACATTAGCTTCTATCCTTTCGAGCCTCTCGCTCATAGTAAATGGTAGGTTTCCCCCTTGTCGAGAGGATTTTGGCATCTCTCTCATTTGTTCACCCTGCTCCTCTTGAACAGCAGCCCCCTCTACCTCTTTAAGCAACCAGTTACCCTTATTTCTAATAGATGTGGCTTCGAGGTTGGGAAACTTAATTATTGTTCTATCTGCTTGAATGAGCCAGTAATCACGCCCATCAAATTTTATCATCTTCATAGCAGTTAGAACATTCAAATCAATCAATTTATGCCAAGCGGCCTCCACATACCCCTCCAAATTAATGTTAATATATTCAGCAATAGGGGTAATCATCCCCCCTATGCAAATTCCACCCCTCTCCTCTTTCTAATCCTATCAAATTGTCGGGCTATCATGGCCCCGGCGTTTGGCACCACTTCAGTCCCTGATGCCATACACCAAATGATAAATAATTCATCAACCCTCAATGCCCCTCTACTCTCCTCCGTCGCAAAAATGGTTTCAGCTAAGACTCGTTGAACATATCGAAATACCGGGTTTTGAATACTAGATGCCTTTGAAGTGCCTAACGTGTATATTCGTTTCCCAGTTACCTTTTTCCAAAAGCTATGCTTATCGAACTCCTCGTGCTCATCCACCCCATACGCTGGAGTTTTGTAAATCTCATTTAAATTATCAATTGTTAGTTCCCTTTGCTCATTCCCCAAGCGAAACCTAACTCCCATTAAATTTCTTTTTCGCACCACCAGTTCGAAGCTGCTTACAAATTCGAGTGTGATAACAGAATAAATTGCCCAATGCCCATTTAAAAAGTCATGCCAATCAATTCTACCACATAAAGCTCTAAAATCTTCCAATAAACCTAAATTTGTAAGCGTAGGTTCATCGGGATACCTCGTATTAATCCATGGACAAAAGTAGAGTATCGTCCATCTAGCCCGGTGGGTTTCATTTGGCAAGATGATGTTGGAAGCTTCGGGCTCCTCGGGGTCAAAAATCAGTTGAGGCTCGGGTTCGGGCTCTGGAGTCGGCTCTCTCCTTCTTCTCGTATTTCTCCTAGTTCCTCTTTCATTCCTAGAAGCCATGAATTTCAAGGCTTGGAAGAGAAAAATCTATAATTTTTGAAGTTTTGAAGTTCCTCCAAATTTGATGAAGAACTTGGAGAAGTTGGAAATTTGGAAGTAATTGGTGGTGGGTTTCTTGATAGGATGAAGGGTTTGTGATTTTGGTTTTGATATTAAAGTTGAATTTCGAGAGATTTGAAAAGTAGCTTGAGTGTTTAGGGAGAGAAGTTTTGTGGGTTAGGGTTTATGTAGGAGAAAGTGGGAGAAAAAGTGAGAATTTGGGGTTAAAGTAGGGGTTGGAAGTAATCTGCCCGTTTCTGGTGTTGGGGCCACACGGCCATGTGAGGGCACACGGCCTGGTAGTGTGGCCCTGGGCGCGCTTCTGTTCCATCTGTCCTTCATCACACGGCCGTGTGATGGTCACACAGCCCGACCATATGGTGATGGGCAGTTCGCCCTCTCGCACGGCCAGGTCGTGTGATTTCACATGCCCATGTGGGATTGGTTCCGTACATTTTTTTTCCGATAACCGGGCGTTTGTCGTGACGCCTCCTACACAACAAGAAAACTAAACAAAACTAAAAATTAAGTTAATAAATAAAAATTAGATTTGAAACTAAAATTGAAATAAAAATTGAAGGTGATAAAATGTACGGAAATAAGAAATAAATTGGGTTGCTTGCCATACAACGCTAAGTTTTACGTCTTCAGCCAGACTTCAGATTTCTAATCACTATTGCTAAACTTTGTCATTTGAAATTTGTGAACCCTCAATACCATCCATCAGACGAATGGCGTTGTATTGCTCCCGTGGATTCAGCTCAGTATCACTTGGGAATTTGCATTTTTGATGTTGGCCTCCCACATCAGTTGCGATCTGGGCTACTTGTGTTTCCAGAGATTTCAGCCTTGCGTTTACGTTCTTGTTTAGCTGAGTAACCTTTTCTTCTATCCTATCTATCTTGGCCTCATCTTTGTTAAGTCTTGCCCTTGCCTCTCCGATAAACAAGGATAGCATCTCTTCAACAGATGCTTTCTTTTCAGTGGACTCCGCTCTGCCTTGATTACCCATGTTGTATCCCTGAGGTGGCTGCAAAACATTTTAATTGTTAGCATAAGAGAAATTTTCATGGTTTCTTAACTCTGGATGGTAGTAGTTGGGTATCTTATTATTTCTGTAATTGTTGTTGAAGTTTCTTTGTTGGCCCACAAAGTTTGCTTCCTCTTCAACAACAGCAGGATCTCTTGGAGTCACTTGTTGCATCACGTCCAGTTTCATATTCAACACGGATACCTGTTCTGTGAGCATGGCGACCTTCTCATCCTGAACTTCTGCCACTCGTCGGACATTCGACCTCTCGGATGGCCATTGGTAACTATTGTTCGCCATCACCTCCAATAATTCTAGTGCCTCCTCAGGATATTTTCCTAGTGGTGCACCTCCAGATGCAGCATCTATAATTGTTCTTGTGCTGCCACTCAAACCATTATAGAAGTACTGAACCTATTGGTAGTTGGGATATCCGTGTTGAGGGCACTTCCTTAGTAATTCCCTGAATCTATCCCATGCTTCATATAGTGGCTCAACATCTAACTGCCTAAACTGGGCGATCTCAGATTTCAATTACAGCGTCTTACTGGGGGGAAAGTATTTAGCTAGAAACCGCTGACTTATTTCTGCCCAATTTGCGGCTGGTGGTGTTAAACAGCATAACCATCCCTTAGCCTTATCGCGTAGAGAGAATGCAAAAAGGCGGCATCGAATGATATCCTCAGAAACACAATTCATTTTAAAAGTATCACAAATTTCTAAAAAGTACACCAGATGCGCGTTTGGATCCTCAACGGCTCTACCCCAAAATTGGTTTTGTGAAACCATCTGGATCAATGCCGGTTTTAGTTCAAAATTATTTGCATTGATCGGCAGATGGGCCACACCCCCATAAGTTTGACTTACCTCCGGCTGGAAGTAGTCCCTAACTGCCCTTCACGTAGGCCTTTCAACAATTCTGTCTTGGACGCCGGCCCCTGGTGGGCGCTTCTTATTGTTTCGGTTTTCCAGCGCGTTCGGATTAGTCCCATGCACCATTGCTTTGGCTCTTTTCCTTAGTTGCTTAGGTGTCTTTTTGATTTCCAAATCAATGGGCATTGGCTGGGTCGATCTGGAACACGTGATCATGCAATATCTGCACTTAACAAAAACAATGTTAGAATCGAATAAAATAAAAAAAGAAAAAAATAGTTTCGACTATTTCAATAATTTTTGAAAATAAAAATAAAATTATGCTTCAATTAAGATTGAACTACTTATTAATATCTAAGTAGAATCTAATTAATCCTCGACAACGGCGCCAAAAACTTATTCGCCAAAAATATTTTGGTTCATAGAACTGTAATTATACAGTGTAGTTTATAGAATAGTGGCAAGCAAGATCGTATTCCTCAAGGATTGATATTAGAAACACTTAGGCTATAATAACATCGTATTCTAATTTTATTAAAGCGGCTGAATATTGAGTTATTTAATCTAAGAATAATCGAAAATAAAAGAAAGAAAATAAAAATAAATTTGCGAACCCCACAAGTATTTTCAACATCTTTAGGAGCAACCTTAGGCATATAATCTCAACATGCTTCTTCAATATTAAATGCGAATAAAGTTTTAAAAACCAATTCATGCAATTCTATGGGTTCAATTCCTAAGTTATTCTACTCCCCCTTCCTGGCGGTGAATAAACATTTGATTAATAACAATTGTAGGTCTCCCGGCTCCTTACAATTATTACTAACTCCCAAATGATTTGTGAATTGAATGACTCCCCACAAACAGTTGTAAGTCTCCCGACTCGTTACATCCGTTTATGTCTGAATCTGATTTTCGTCTTTGTTAGAACACATCGTCCGAAATTTTGTACTAATAAATATGACATGCAAATTATGGGCCAAATAAAAAACAATTATAAATAAGCACTTGAATTCATAAAATAGAAACCATGAATTAATTAAGAAAATAAATAATCATATTTAATTCAAATCCACAGTTTCGATTATGCCCATAAGATCCAAACAATATGTCAAACATTGATTACAAACTCATAGACAAATTCGAATCAACATTATGACATCGTATAAGCACAGACAATAGTTCTTAGACATAGAAAGAAAACCCCTTCTTGTCAGGATGGATTCCCCTTCCAAGCCCTCAAAACTCTTGTGCTCCCTAGATGCGAAAGCCTTGTGGTGTTCTTCGCGACCTAGCCTTTTGCTCTTAAAAGCTCTTCGATTCCTTCCTTCCTGTGTTATTTGATGTGTTTTTGCTATATGAAGTGATGTATTTTCGTGCAAGCCTTGGGTTCCTTTTATAGATGCTTGGAGAGATCACTTGTAGAGTTGGAACGGGAAGCAAACACTGAAAAACGCATCAAAACAGAGTCCCACACGGCCTGGCCGTGTGGCACCACACAGTCGTGTGGTCCTGGTTTGAGCCCTTGGTCACATGTTCGTGTGAGTCTACACGGGCAGCTAGTGAGATGGCCTCCCTTTCCCACACGGCCGTGTGACTGCAGACGGTCCAGCCATGTGGGCCTTATTCCATCCTTAGTTTTTACCCAACTTCACCCGGTTGTGTGATTTCACAACGGCACTTCCACACAGTCCGGCCGAGTGAAGTGTTTTTGTCCATTTTTTTGTCGTTTTGATCTTCTCTTCCCATTCGTCAATCTTATCCGGGAATTCCAACTGATATTTCTTCATTTTAAGCTCCATTTCCTACAAGAATGACAAGAATACACAGTATCATGCCCTTTTAAGGAAACCAAGTAAAAACATAGTAAATATGCGTGCAAATGCATTAAATACATATCATTTTAAGCCCCAAACTGCACGTATATTTTACACACATCAACAAGTCCACCCCGATTGTGAGCTCAACGCACTAAGTTGACTCAAATACAAGTATGTTGACGGAGTTTATTATATGTCAACAAGGCAGTCGTATAAAAGCATCACTATACATATAATAGCAATACAATATACCAACAAGTAATGGTTATTCCACGAGAGTGTGAGGTATCGTTGGCAGTGGTTAATGAAGCAATTATCGGAAGTATAATCTTTGCTTCAAATGATATGATGGACTTGTACATTATGCATGAGTTTTCATTTCCGTTGATTAAGTTCAAATTGTTATAAGGCGAGGAAGTCACCACGCGTAGTGCATATGGTCCGGAAAAGAAATTCGTCAAGGGTTCAAAAACCTTAAGAAAATTATTAATGTATTATTAAAATATAATTAAGTCCGTTACAAAGGGCTGGAGTTGGAAAAAAATATTTTGGGGTCAAAAGGTAAATTTTATAAGTAGCCCCATTTTGGAAAATAAAATCTATCGAGTTTTGAAATTTAATAAGTCTTGGTCCCAACCTCGGAAAAATGTAAAGCTAATTTCTAAATTTTTCAAATTTTTTAGAAATTCAGATTTTTCAGAGAGTTTAGCAAAATTTTAATTTGGTCCCTTCTTTTGGCAAAATTGTCGTTTTCGGATCCAAACTTTAAAATTATGGAACTCACAAACCGAAAAGGATTTTCATGTGATTCCAATTTTAAAATATCACTTAAGATAGTGGAATATTGGGACAAAAATAGTTTTAAAAAGGTTCACTTTAAATCCCTTAACTTTCGAAAATTTTATTTCTAGTCCAAAATTCAATTTTGTCCCTAAGTGCATATTTGGGGTCCGATTTTTATAAAACTAGAACCATGGGTTCAAAATATTATAAAATTAATGTTAAGTATTCTTTCAGGTACATGGGATGTGCATTTTCTGGAAATTTCATTTTGGTTCTTAGAATTTTGAATTCTCATACTTTAGTCCTTAAAGTTCCAAAAATTAATTTTCTCAACCCAAAATACTTTCACTTTTCAAAATTACTCAAAATTTAAGTTTTTCAGTTTAAAATAGTCAAAAAATTTGAAAATTACAGAAGGGTCCCTAGACAGTTTAAAACTTCCAAATTTGGTCCTTAAACTTTCAAGATTTCACTTTTGAGTCCTTAATATTTCAAGGATTGGTTTTCTTAACTCAAAACTTTTAAATATTTATTATTATCTTAAAATATGAAATTTTTTGTTGAGTTCAGTCCATAATATTGAGTTTTACAAGGGTCCTTGTCTCAATTTCAAAAATTGCAAAATACTCCTCTAACTTTGTAAAAATTGCATAAACGGTCCAATAGTTCAACTTTTAGCATACATTCAAATTTTCCAGAATACAAAACAAGCAAAAAAAAAAGGATGTTTTAAGCACATAAACATGCATTAACATATAATTCAAGGGCTCATCAAAAACAATTATGGACTTGTACATGCATGCACCTATTTTTGCAAGATTTGAGCAATAAGCATACATTAGTGAAATCTTTGAACATATGTACCTAAAGTGGACATACTATATATATTCATACTAGCTCATGTAATTTTTGAAATACTACATGCCATTTTTACAAATTACTTGAATTTTTGAAAGATTTTCCACCCACCTTTAGTTGGTGAGTCTAAAATGGCACTTCTCCTCCTACCTTCTTAATGTTCGACCACACTCCTTCCAGGCAGCCCCTATGTGTAAGTTCAGAAATTTTAAGTCAAAATTTGGAGGTTTTTAGGTAAGAAAGAAAGAATTACTACAAGAGTCAATTAGGAAACTATACTTACCTTGTGTAGTGCTTCAAGTAGAACCTAGAATAGTGTCTTCTCTTTGAACTCAAGTTCTTGATTAATTCTAAACTTCCAAGGTCAATTCCTATGCAACACCAAAATCATATTTTTGGTGTTAGAGGTTGAGATTTATGTTAAGAAAAAGAAGAATGAAGGAATGTGTCAACCAAAATGGTTACTACATACCTTAATTTGTGTTGTCTTGAAGGTTTTCTTCTCTTCTAAAACTAAGTCTTGTGATCTTCCTCTTTTCTTCAAGAATTTGACCTCTAGGAGTTCTTCAAGATGGAAGGATTTATTAAAGTTGAATATGAAGGAATGGTCTTCAGTTTAAAGAGATGAGATGAATCGAAGATGAAAAAAAGAAAGAACTTTCTTACCTATGCCTTCGTTGTTTTCGGCCACTTAGGGAGGAAAGGAGAGAAATTTTGTGTTTAGTCTAAGTGTTGAGAATGAGAGAATTTGGGGAGAGTTGAGTGCATGATGTAGGATGAAATGAAATTTTTAATTTGGTACTCCTTATGGCCGAATTTTTACCCCCATTTTTCCTTGTTCTATTTTTTTTTTTTTTTTTTTGTCTCTTGTAACTTGTGATTTGCATGGGGGGCATGGGGTGAGTCAATGGCATGGGTTATGTGTGGGAGTTAGGGAAGTATGTGTATTGGGGAATTTTGATGAGAATGTTTGGGTGAGTGGGGTTGGGTATTGATTTTAGTAAGATGAGTGTAGTATAATACTAATATAATACGTGGTATAATACATGGTATGGGTGGGTATGTGTATAGTATAAGGTAGAGTATATGTATAAGGATTGGAATTGTATTTCTACACTAAATTGCCAAGGTGGCCGTCCACTATAGTGTATCTATACCATGGTTTTTTTTTTCCAAAATTGGTGATAATTGGTGTGTAATGACAAATCCTAAAATAACTTATAAATCCCACAATCAATTATGAATCCCATAACCACTTATTCTAAATCAAGCTACTAATTTAATATGATATATATATATATACTTAATGAAATAAGTCTTCAAAATTATGAGGTGTCTAATAATTTCCCAAGTAGTAACATCTCTAATCATCTAAGGTTCTAAATAAAATGAGGATCATAAATACAAGTGGTAATATTAATCAATCAAGTGATAAATAAATAAGGAGGAATATAATAAATAAATTCGAATTGTAAATAAAAATGACTAGCAATTAGATAAGTAATCAATCACATAAATAAATAGACATAACGCGTGAAATATTATTATAATAATCCATCAAGAATGTTGTAATACTCGAGTCTTTCACTACTCACTTGGCCAATATAGTTCATGCATTTCATGTTATTTACGTGCTATTCACATTGAGACTGACATCTTATAATTTATCTTACTTGTGTAATGATTGTTTTATACTGTTAAAACTCTCAGATATGACTAGTTGTTGGATCCCTAGTTTAAGTAATTGATTTTGAATTAAGATAGGAAGATGTAAGTGTCAAGCTATACATATATATATATATATTATAATACACGAGGTAAGGTTAGAAGAATGTAAATCACAAGGTTACACATAGTATATTTAGAGGATTGATGTGGCATTGATGAATATAACGAGTGATATATAATAAGTGAATAAATTAAATGAAGCGATTAATGTAGTACACGAAGGAGATCGAGTCGTATATAAGATGATATATATATATATATATGATAGTTAAAATATCACAAAAAAATATTATTACTGATGTTCAAATTTTCTTAAGGAAACAATTTATATACATAAATATAAATATCCTGGGGCTAGCTTTGAAATTCTCGATATCTTCTTCGAAAAGAAAATATTCACTGCCTTATATATTATCCGATTAAGGACGTGACTATCGAATAATTATTCCTCAAACATTAAGAAAGCATCAAATATATTTAATTATAACTCAACACCTCATCATAACATGACACCACTTATTAGTTGCCATGCAATTGGCATAAATTTCAAAATAATGCATGTAAAACCCATGTATTACATATATGTGGGAACTTTACATAGATATATATATGTAAATTATATGGATATACATGCATGACATATATATATGTTGATTGGAAAGTATAATTATAATATATAAAAATTGATTAGTACTGCACCGCCTTAGCAAACTAATGATCAAGTATTTGTGATATACATTAAAAACACACTCACACACACATACACGGGAACGAAAAACAGATTTAAGTACATAGTCGGTCAAACACATATGGATAGATATAACCACAGAAAAGAAACAAAAGAAGAAGAAGAAACCGGAGATAAAAAAAACAAGGGCGACGTACGACGTTCACCTTGAGATAGTGAAAAGCCGGTGCAAGCGAGCGTCGGTAAGTATTTTTGGAACCCTCTAAATTAACTTTAGTCTAATATTCTAATTCGGAATTAGAAAATAATACAATATACAAAAATGGTATATTTAGCAAGATGTTAAATTGAGACAATACTTTAACTGTGCAGGTATAATATGTAAAATTTAATAAATAATAGTTGTGATAATGTTACATTCTAGTAGCCTTAACTACACCAATTAAGAGGTATTAAACAATAATTAAAATAAGAAAATGAGGTACTTCTGTAATTTCAATGGGCTACACTTATATGTCATAACGTTAATTACTAACTAGTTGAGCTTAGAATTTTCTTTAATTATGAGATACAATCGAGTAAACTTATTAGTTTAACAATGGGAATTTATCACTTATATTTGACAGGTTGTCTAACAACTTATATTACGAAAGAAGACAAGTAGCTAATTTTCAATAGCTTATTCAAGTGTGAAAGGTAAGTAAAAGTCAATCTGCAACTATAAAGCATGAACATAGTATTGTTTGAATTGATTGTATTATATGTGACTGTGGTATCTTGTGGAATATACGTGGTGGATATTATATGTTGCATAATTGGCTTGTATGATATTGCAATATGGTGCTTGGTGAGCCACGGAACATGTCATTCACAGCATTTGCATGTGCATGCATATTACAAGAGGATGTTTCGCATGCATGAAAATATTTTCTGGAAGAAAATGGTTGTTTGTTGACCACTGCTAGTGCACCGAGGCACGCTGGGTGTGCTTAGTGATATATGTTTAGGTATAGCAGGTGGGATACTTCCTAGTGAACACAGGGCTAGATAGGAGATGGGCTCTTGGTGGGTCACAGGAGGATGGTCCATCTGTGAGTACCTATGTGTGGCCCTGTGGGGTGGGATACTTCTTGGCGGACACAAGGGAGGGACGCAGCAGGGACCCTCGGGTGGGCGCGGGAGGATGGTTCACACGTAGATCCATACTGATATTATTGGCCATTTGATTAATTATATTGATGTGTGCAGAGCTCTTTTCCGGTGCATAGTAGTTGGGTCAGGGGCCCAGATGAAAGAAAATGATTTAAGAAAAGTATTTTGATTCATGGATTTTACATTTTAGCATTACATGTTGGAAAAACATCACTATTCCTTTGGACATGCATGATTTTTACTTGCTGAGCTTTAGCTCATGTAGTTCATGCATTGCAGGTGAGCATAGGAATGCCTGAGCTTTTGGCTTACTATGCAGTGCTGGAGTTCCTTCAGGTTTTGAGGATCATGGATATGGATGACGACCTGTTGGGCTATGTTGATGGGTCACCTTTCCCTTTTTGGTTCTGTATTATATTTTGGTTTAGGGTTGTATCCTCTTTTGAAAAACCCTTATGTAAATATGTACATGTAAATAGCTGGGTGATGTGGGTTATGTGTTTGGTCACATGGTTGTTTGTTGTGCTTACTAACAGGGTTTGTTACTTATTTTCTTATGGATATGGGTTGCCATTTTTCTTATAAGTAAGGTGATCTTGCTTGTCCATCGTTAAAACGTCACAGGAAAAAAAAATATGTACATGTATATGGGGTTTACGTTGTCAAATTTCACTTTTTATACTGCTTAGTAGTGTAGTAGTAGGGGTGGGCGTCACAAATGATGCGTTGAAAATAGTCGCGAAATTTACATAGCCATCCAAAACGTTGGTTACGCGATTGTACATGATATAAAATTGAGGGGCCTCACAATTATGTTGCCCGAAGTTTAGTGTTCAACTCGCATAATAGATCACTCAAAGGTTTGTCACGTTTTTGACCCAACGCTGCCCCCAGTGCAAAGTCACTAACGTCGCACATGATTTCAAATGGCTGACTCTAATCGGGCATTATCAGAATTAGTGTGCTCACCAGAGCCTTATTCAATAAATTGAATGCCTACAAACAATCAGGGGTGAAAGCAAAAGGTACATATTTTGCAAGTAAATCAGATAAGGGCTTAGTGATTTTTGAAAAGTCGCGAATAAACTGCCTATAGAAGCCCGCATGTCCCAAGAAATATGGTGACCAAATACAATACCATTTGTACCATGAAATGGCACTTCTCCCAATTTAAGATTAGGTTCATCTCGTGACATCTCTGCAAGACAAGGGTTACATTATGCAAGCAATGATCAAACGAACTACCAAAAATCGAGAAGTCATCCATGAAGTCTTCCATAATGTTCTCTATCATGCCATGAAATATAGTCATCATGCATTTCTGAGAGGTCGCAGGTGCATTACATAATCCAAAAGGTAATCTACGGAATGCAAAAACACCGTAAGGACATGTGAATACCGTCTTTTCTTAGTCCTTGGGTCGATCACAATTTGATTATACTCCGAGTAACCGTTTAAGAAATAAAAATACTTGTATCCAATGAGATGATCGATCAAGCATTTGATCCATGAAGAGGAGGGCAAAATGATCTTTACGAGTTGTTGCGTATAACTTCCGATAATCAATGCTAATACGCCAACCCGTGACAACCCTATTTGCTATGATTTCATCAGCTTCACTTTTAGCTATGGCCATCCCCCTTTTCTTAGGCACAACTGCACCGAACTAACTCAATTACTATTAGATATAACAAATATTATCCCATTATCAAGCCAATTTAAAACCTCTTTCTTAACGACCTCTTGCATAATTGGGTTTAATCTACATTGGTGTTGCACAGAAGGTTTACAATCATCCTCCATATGAATTTTATGCATGCAAATAGATGGGATTATACCATTAAGATCAGAGATTGACCAACTAATAACAGATTTATGTTCCCTCAAAACTCTAAGCATTTTATCCAACTCAGTTGAAGTAAGAGAAGTGGAAACTATTACTGGATAGGTCTCGTTTGCGCCCAAAAATGCATAGCAAAGGTTATCCAGAAGAGGCTTACGTTACAGTAAAGTAGAGCACTGAAAATCTCCACCTTGGCGGAGAAGGCTTCCAGAGAGTTCGTCCATTGAATTCGTGTGCGGTGAAGGGTTTCGCACAACTAGGTCATGCGCAGCCGCACGCCCGTATGCATGTGCATTTGGTCCTTCATAGCCTTTTCACGTGGGTGGCTCGTGCTCTTACACACGCTCGTGTGCAGGCTCCCCAGCATATTCAAAGAATATTCGCTCGGTCTTGGCGTGCCTATGTGCACGCCCGTGTGCTTGTGTCTGTTCTTCATTCTTTTGCACATGTTCTTCTGTTTAATCTAGATCAAGCACGTATTCAAGTATATCATCGTCAGTAATATCAAAACACATACCTTGAGACCCTTTTGAATGAGTGAAACATCGTTTCAATGCATCATTCATCACAACTCTCTCGAATTGAGCTTTAATGCATGGTGTTATGACGTCTATCATGTTGCAGTGCTCGATGTCCTGGTGAAATTGCATTGCGTTATAAATTGAAAACATCACGTGCTCGTTATTTACCCTTAGTGTAAGCTTCCTTTTCTGCACATCTATTAGCGCTTTCCTCGTAGCTAAGAACGGTTGTCCCAAAATCAAGGGAACTTCAGTGTCTTCTTCCATGTCCAACACAATGAAATTCGCCCGGAAAATGAACTTATCTACTTTTACCAATACATCCTCAATCAGCCCCTTCAGATATGTCATCGGTCGATCCGCTGGTGGTGTGATCATCGGCTTCACCTCGCCTAGTCCCAACTTTCTAAATATTGACAAATGCATCAGATTTATAAAATTCCCTAAATCACACAATGTTTTATTAAAGGTTGCAACCCCAACTACACAGGGAATCGTGAAACTCTCCGGATCTTTAAGCTTTTGGGATAACTTCCTTTTAGTAATAACACAGCATTCTTACGTCAAGTTTACCATCTCATATGTCGTAATATTTCTTTTCTTTTCCATAACATCTTTCACAAAGTTGGCATAGTTCGACATTTGTTCCGAAGCATCCATGAAAGGTATGTTAATTTGTATTTTCTTGAAGATCTCAAGAAATTTAACGAATTGATCATCTAGCTTCTTTTTCTGATACCTCTGTGGGAAGGGAATCGAAACTTTAGTTCTCGGAATTTCTGGGGTAGCTACTACCTTGGGTTTCTGAATTGGTTTTGGTAAAGTCTCTTATACTTTTCCTTCCTTTATATCCACCGGTTCATCATCCACTTCATGTTCCTGCTCGATTGGCATCTTTGGACCCTCATTCTTCACCATTTCTCAGATGAATGACTTTTCATTATTCCCTCGGGTTAACCTCGGTGTCACTTGGGAATTTCCCTTTTTGGTGTTGGCCTCCTACTGTTGTGGCTATCTGCCCCACCTGTGTCTCCAAAGGTTTCAATCTAGCATTCACATTTGTATTCAAATGTATGACCTGATCCTTGATCCCATCTATCTTAGCCTCATCTTTGCTCAATTTTGCTATTGTTTCTCCAATAAACGAGACTAACATCTCCTCCAGTGATGGTTTCTTTTCTTTTGCTTCGTTTCAACCCTGATTTCCTATATTAGTACCCGGTGGTGGCTGCAAAACATTTCTATTGTTAGCATATAAAAAGTTTTCATGATTCTGCAGCCCTGGATGATAATGTGTAGGTGCTTGCTTATTCTTGAAATTGTTGAAATTCCATTGCCGAACAAAACTTACCTCTTCCTCAACTACTATTGGTTCTCGTGGAGTTGTTTGGTGCATAGTTTCATGTTTAGCACTGAATTTGCTCGGTTAGAATGGCAAGTTTATCCTCATCATGTACCTTTACAACTCTCTTTACGTTCGATCTTTCGATGGTCGCGATAATCGTTATTTGCCATCACTTCTAACAACTCTAGAGAATCATCTGGATATTTTCCCAATACTGCACCTTCAGATGCATCATCAATAATGGTTCTTGTGTTACCGCTTAAACCATTATAAAAATACTGCAACTGTTGGTAGTCTGGATATCCATGTTGTGGGCATTTCTCAAGTAACTCCTTGAATCTATCTCATGCCTCGTACAATGGCTCAAAGTTGAGTTGTTTAAATTGAGCAATTTCATTTTTCAACTTTAATGTCTTACTTGTAGGGATGTATTTCGCTGAAACTTCTGACTCAACTTCATCCAGTTGACGACAGGTGATGTCAATGAAGATAACCATTCCTTGGTCTTATCGTGTAGTGAGAATGTAAATGGGCGACAACAAAATGACATCCTCAGACACACTATTCGTCTTTATTGTATCACAAATTTCCAGGAATTGCGCCAGATGCATATTTGGGTCCTCTACTACTCTCCCCCCAAACTGATTCTTCAACACCATTTGAATCAATGTCGGTTTCAGTTCAAAGTTATTTCTATTGATTGTCTAGTGTGCAACTCTACCATATATGAGATTACTTCCGGTTGGAAGTAATCTCTCGCAACCCCTCGCACCGGTCTATCCACTTCTAAGTTCTCCCCATTAACATTTGCTAGTGGTATTAACGGATGATATCCATTATTCTGGTTGTTTCCATTGTGCCCACGATTCACTTCTTCTATCATTTCTATCAATTGCCTTTTTTTCGCTTCTTAACTGTCTAGTTGTTTTTTCTATCTCAAAATCAATGGATTCTACTACTGATGAACACATCTATAATAGTTGTTTCTCCAATTATGATTGAATTACTGATACGTGTAAAATATACATGCATTTATTGGTTTAATTTGATATATATTTGATGCATTTGCACGTATAAGTGTATTTTACTTGGTTCCTTAGAAGGGCATGATACTACGTATTCTTGTAATTTTTACAGGAAACGGAGCTAAAATGAGAAGATATCAGTTAGAAGGCTCGTACAAGAATGACCAATGCGAAGAGATGATCAAATACGAGAAACAAATGACAAAAAACAAGTTACACGGTTGGACCATGTGAATTCACACAACTATGTGAAATGTGTTCATGTGTTTTTACACATCCCTGCGACTTGTTAGAGGGAAGAATTTCAGAGAGGAATCACACGACCTAACCGTGTGAAATGACATGACCGTGTGTTTTGTTCGTGCCACAAACAGAGGAGAAAACCAACCGCACGGACAGAAAGTGTGGAATCACACGGCTGTGTGAATTGCTATGCGTCTCATTTTTATTCCTAATCCCATTAGAACTCTACCAGTGATCTCTCAAAGCACCTATATAAAGGGGACCAAGGCTTGGGCGAATTTATCACTTCATATATCATCTTACATCAGAAAATACACAAGGGTTATACAAATCTACACATTTCTGAGAGGAAGGCATTAATCTACGGAGAACACCACAAGGCCTTTTCGTCTACGAGAAGCACAAGGGTTTGGTCAGGAAGAAGGATACATCCTAATAAGACGGGTTCTATCTTTCTTAGTTTAGATCTCTTGTTTGTACTTAAATGATATCAAACTATTTGATTTCGACTTTGTTTATGAATTGGTTTATGTGTTCAATTATATGAATTTGAAAGTTTAATTCTTGTAGATTATCTGATCAATAATTTGCATGTCATATTTGTTAGGTCATAATTTTGGACATGAGTTCTAACGAACGAAAATCAAGTTCACGCACAAACAGGTGTAACGTGTCGGGAGACCTACAACTGTTTGTGGGGAGTACTTTCAATTCGAAGATCTTTTGGAGTTAATAGTAATTGTTGAGTAGGGATACTAGCAATTGTTATTAATCAATTGTTTATGTGCCACGGGAGGGGGAATAAACTAATTTAGGAATTGAACTCATAGATACACTTAAACTAGTTTTCACAAAACATTAATTGGATTTAATATTAAAGAAGCATGTTGAGATTATGTGCCTAGGGTTGCTATTGTAATTGTTGAAAACTTATGGTGTTCGGGTTTATAAAATTATAAATATATTTACTTGTTAATTTAGGGTTTAGATTAGATAAATAGATAAACGTATTATTTTCAATCGCTTCAATAGAATTGGAATACGATATCTACTATAGCCTAAGTGTTTAAGTATTAAATCACGAGGAATATGACCGTGCTCGTTGCTATCGCTAGCTACACTGTACACTTGCAGTTTAGTGAAAAGATTTTCACGATCAACTACTTATTACTGTATTTATGTTGAATTATTTAATCCCCAACAACGGCACCAAAAAATTGATCGCAAAAATTTATTAATCTAAACCGCAAGTATACGACATAGTTAATAGATAGTGGTAAGCAAAGTCGTAATCCTCAAGGATTGACTGGAAGCACATAAAGTACAGTAAATATCGTATTTCATATTTATTGAGGTGTTCGTGAAACAAAGTGGTTTTTATAACTACTACTCATAAGACTAAATAAAATATCAAACTAACTATAAATTGTTAAACTTCACGAGAATTAATCAATTAACAAAAGCAATCCTAAGACTATGATCTCGACATGCTTCATCAATATAATTTCCAGATTGCATTTCACAATAACTAGTTTCCCTATATCTATGGGTTTAATTTCTAATGTGGTTTTTTCCCTCTTCCAAAGCAAATGAACCGTAGGTCAATAATGAATCACTAGCATCCCTACTCAACAAGTAATATCATCTCCCAAAAGCATAGAGAATTAAATAAAAAACCACAATATCGTAAGCCTCCCGGCTCTACTCCCGTTTATGTTATGAATCCGTTATCTAATGTTAGAACTCCTCTCCCAAATTATGAACTAAGAAATTAAACATGCAAATTATTAGCCAGCTAATCCATAAGAAATAAACACACGAATTCACAAATTGATAATGAGAAACGATTATTATGAAACAATCAAATTAGAATTAACTTGAATCCACAGCCTCGATCATATCCTAGAATCAAAATAATTAGCCTAAATAATTATCTTCAAATCCATAGACAAATTTGTAAATAAAGAGTTAGACATAGAATAAGAATGGAACAAAAAGTTCTAGAGTATGGTGATAAAACCCTCGCAAGTGGATGAATCGGTCTCCACAATCTCAAACTTTCATGCCTTCGTGGTTGATAGCAGTCCCATGTTGTCTCTTCTTAGCTGTATTTTTGCTACTAATGTCTTCTATCAGCCTTTAGGTTTATGTCTCCCTTTAGTAGTTGTCATCCTGGATCCTCTTTTTAGTCCTCGCGTGATAAGGAAACAAAATCCGCCAAATATCGCATTTCCCACGACCCATGCGCACAGACACGATCAAGTCATGTGAATTGCTCCTAGAATTTGTAAAAGTTGAATACACTCACACACAGTCATGCGCAAGGGCACGGCCCACCCATGTGAAATGCGATTAGTAATTTTCTTTGTGCACAGGCACACGGTCGTTCCCCTTCGCATGGTCCGGTCGATGTCATCTTATTTCCTTATTTTCTTTGCGTCTTTGTTCGTCCATTGGCTTTTGGCATTCTGGTCCGAGTCATGCTACTGATATCCTCCTAATTAAGCTTTATTTCTTACAAAAATATCCAAGAATACGCAGTATCACGCCCAACTACGGAAACTAACATAAACATACTTAATATACATGCAAATGTGCCAATTGTATAACAAAATGTACCACTAAATGCATGCATATTAACCATTTATCATATGTCTCGACACGACACGCAAATCCGAACACGACACGAAAATGACACTCCTGGTAAATATAATTTCAGTTTTTAAAAATTAAAAGTTAAATTTAGGTCAACGGTAAATTTAATACTTAGAAAAATATGTTTTATTTAAATAAAATTAAATTAATTTACGACTAAAAATATAATTGGCGATGATAACTAGGGCCAGCAGTAACTGGATGGGCGAAATTTGGTGTAGTTAAATCCAAGATATTTTGTTGTACTCATTTTTTTATTTACTAAAATATAAAACAAACTCATATAGGACCGTTTCATGGGTTGCATTTTGTGAGATGGATACTCCACGACCCGTGACCCAGCCCAAAAGACCGGTGGCATTCTCGTAAATATTAGGAAAATAAGTCAGTGTGATGATAATTAAAAAGTATTAGTTTTTTCTCGAAAAGTATCAATTTTATTCTAAAAAGTACATTTTTAAAGTAACAAAACTGACATGATTTTGAGGAATAACTAATACTTTTCTCGACGCAATCACACACACCACCTAAACCAAATAATTATATTTTTATTCTCATTGCCTCTGTAACTCGTCTCTCTCTTTTCCCTCATTCTTTCCATTGGAGAATGGAGAGAATGGAGAAACCCAAACCACCTAAATCATTTTATTACCTTGTTTTTTTAGTTTCACTTCATGGGAATAGTTTTTCCCCTTGTGGGACTTCAGTCTCCTTTCATGGGAGTGTTTTAGTTTCCCTTTGTGGGAATTGTTTCTTGTTTTTTTTCTTCAGATCCGATCATATTGGTACCAGATCTGGCATCTGACCGATTTGACTTTAGATCTAGTATGTTGAGTGTTTGATTGGCTACATGGGTACGTTTTTCAAAGTTTACTATAGAAGAAAATTACGTGATGTAGTTGAATCCAGGTATAATGGAAAAAAACGAAGAGTTTGTGATAAATTTGGAGTTGCTAGCTTTTCATGGAGTTTTAGTTCTTTTTTGGAACAATTTCTCTTTGTATTTTTGTAATTTTTCTCCTTGGCATGTCTTTCCCCTTTTGTGGCCTATTTTGTGGGTAATTTGCCTAAATATAGCAAATTTCAAAACAAATTGTTGAAATGAAGTGATTTTGGGAGAAATTTCCCTATGGCTCATTGGCACACATCTGTAATGCGCCTAGCCTATTATTGGCACATATCAAATGTGCACAAGCATTAAAAATAATCTTTTATTAAATATTGCACTGGATGGTGCACCTGACATCTGCTCCATCCATATTTAAATAAAAAAAATTAAAAAACTACGGTAATGGAAAAGAGTACCAAAAGTCAACCAAAGATCATTTGGCCGGTGCAATCGATATGTGCGCCAAACAATTAAATTTCAAAAAAAAAAAAAGAAAAACCTTCCCCCATCTCTATAAATACCCCCCCTCCAAACCCATAGCATACATCTCTCACTCTCACAGCACACACGGCTCTCACTCTCTCTCACTTTCACAAAGACACCATCCCACCCACCCCCAAACAACAATTTCCCTCACCTTCCCTCACACACACGACGATTTGGGTTTTCGGTGACAACGGTTTTCAGCCAGAGTTTTGCAGCAGTTTCGGGTGGCTGAAGTAAACGGCGGCATTTTTCGAGTATATCTTAAATTAATTTTTTATTTCATAATATATTCTATGTTAGTTTTTATCTGAAACTGTTGTATGTTAATTTCATCATAATAGGTTGTAATTTTTACTATTAAATATGTGTTAATTGTTTCTACACATTGTAATGCCTTTTTATGTAAATTACTTCCTATCGTTGAAATAAGTTTTAATATTCGTATTTATCCATATGATACTTGTTGAATTGTATAAATAATACCCATATATAATGTTCATATATAGGCAATATCAAACATGATTTCAATTCTTTAACTGTATTATCATTACAATATATAGGCAATGTCAAACATGATTTCAATCCTTTAACTGTAGTATCATTACAATATATAGGCTATGTCAAACATGAACACCATAATCGTATATTTTGGAGGGCAAATGGTACAAACTGGGAGTTATGTGAGATATGACCGTAATGCAATTGGTGCTAGAAGAATTTCTCGCAGAACGAATTTTGTGAAATTGAGTGAAACATTAAGTTCGATGATCGAGATTAATGTAAGTCAATGGAAGTTGAAGGTTTTGGCTGAATATTGTTATAACAATATGTGTGGAATTGTTTCTATTACTAATGATAAAGATTTATGGTCTTTTCTAGATCCATCGGTTGGGATTGGATTTTTTGATTTGTTTGTCGAGTTAGAGCCCGTAATTCTGAATGTTGACATTAATACCTCAGTAAAACATGACTATTATCAGTATGATGCATTCCTTAGAGGAGATAGGGTTTCTGACCTATCTGATGTTGGTGGACCTAGTAATGAAAATGCTGATGTTGGTGGACCTAGTAATGAAAATGCTGATGTAGGAGATATTTTTTAAGGAGATGAATGTCCAAATTTTGAACCTGATAAAAGTGTATCTGATGAGGATACTGACGGTGATGGAGCAGATGTTATTGCGTGGGGTGTGTATAACAATCAAAATGAGGCTCAACAACCTACTTGTTTGATGACAAATAATCGTAACAATCTTTTTGGTAATTATCGGATTAGTTCTGGAATTCTATTTTTCGAATCAAGCTACCCAGATGTATGCGGTGACTCTGTTGGTATTCCTTCGTCTGTACAATTCTATGACATTAAGACTAGTGTGCTATGTAAAGGAATGATTTTTACAAATGAAAAACATGTGCAAAGTGCAGTTAAAGATTACCATGTGCGTTGGGTGAAACGAGAATTCAAGGTTGTTAAAAGCACACCAACTTTGTGGAAAATTGTGTGCAAACATAATCCTAAAACTTCCGTAATGTCCAGTTTGTCGTCCCAGCAGTGCAACTAGTGGTTGAGAGCGACTTTCAGCAAAAAACTTTTGATGTGGAAGATCACCAAATATGGACTTTCTCACTATTATTTAATGAATGTTGTTATGTGATCATGCCAATTTAGATAGAAATTTTATTGTTGATGGTCTAATGGGGATGGTACAGTGTGATCCATCTTATGGTATTAAGTATGTCCAACAAAACTTTAAAGACATGTATGGTTATAATATTTCATGTGATAAAGAATGGCATTTGATGAAACGTGCTCGTGAAAATGTGTATGGTACTTGGGAGACCTCATGTTGTTATTTGCCAAAGTATATGGAGGCACTGCAGAAATATAACCATGGTACACTGGTTGAGTGGTAGCACGTTGAACTTGGTGAGAGTGAAGTGAAAACATTGTGGTATGTATTTTGGGCTTGCAAGCCATGTGTCGATGGTTTTGTACACTGTCGTCCAGTGATTAGTGCAGACGGAAACACCTTTACACTAAATACAAGCACAAATTACTTATTGTTGTCACATTGGACACTAACCACTGAGTTTTGCCATTAGCTTAACCAATCGTGGATTAAGAGACTTTCGTATCTTGGAACTGGTTCTTGCAATTAATATCCAGACATATTGTTCGAGAACGAGAAGGTGTATGCCTTATTTCAGACCGTCATCCTGGAATACTAAGGTGAGTTGAATGCATGCCAGAATTCCAACCCCTTATGGGTATCATCGATATTGTCTAAGGCATGTTGTCTCTAATTTCCATAGTCATTTCGTACGTATCATCAGGGATCTGCTGGACAGACTAATAGATAGACATGTAAGGATTTATATTCATACTAAGTAATTTTAACTACATATTCAAATATATTAATTCATAATTAAATTTATCTCAGTAAATTTGGGAGTCATATGACATGAACTCAGCCGATATAATTGTGTTAGGACCACGATGTATTTCAGAGTTGTGGAGGTCTCAGTGCCCATTGATAAATTACACTATCGTGGAGTTTCACCATCCACAGTGAGTGCTCAGACAATTTGGCCTTAGACAGCATATTCCTGATGTGCTCTCAGAATCACACACATCACTCTATAGTATTACTCGCAAAGAGCGATCAGGATGGGATTGGCCACGGTTTCATGCTAATTGGGTTCAATATTGGGCGATGGTACACCAGTCCATTGTTGAAGGTTACGCGATATGTCATGGTAGGAGCACAGTTCGTGGATATCAGACATGGTACAGTTGTATTACATGATGATTAATAAGTCCACAGAACATGCACATGACAGTAGGGTATCAGCCAGGCGACACTGCAGCTCGGGATGCCATGGAAATTTACTTATAAAGTTACTATTATGCACATTTAAATTATATCATTAAGTATATATTTCCGATATTTGTATGTTACACAGTACTCTACTCGATCGGCTGTGGATTAGTATTCAAGATGTTAGTGTTTCTGACCCACAGTCTGTTAATCACCTGAGACGTGACTTTATTGAGGAGATGACTATTTTACGTCGTCTCCTACGGATGCCTCCACCAGAGCCGTTTCCACAGACAGTTGATACGTCACTGGAACATGATCGGGCACACAGCACACGGACGACCACTACTACGCCACAGACACCTCACACATATGCGGCAGCATGCGCTAGGTCCACCTGGATATGCGGCAGGTCCCTCCACTTCGTATCATACACCATATATTCCATAGCTTGTGGATTATGATCAATTCATAACACCACATTTCACATCATTTATTGATTTGCTCAACACGAATGTGGGAATGGTAGGTCCATCTGCATATGCGCGCCCAAGTTTTCAGCATTCGCCTGTACCATTTTCGAGTGGATTTCAGGGGAGTTATTTGGACATGGATCCGAACCCGTCTATTTCTGACCAACAGGTTATTGATAATACTGAATACGGTCTTAGGCGGAGCATGCGAGAGAGACATCCTCCGGGATATGGCACTGTGGACATAGATATTAGGATTAGCATTAGTCAAAAGTATGTATTTAGTAATATTATGTTAAGACATTTTAATTTTGGATGTAAATTTATTAATGGTTATATTTGGATTAATGTGTGTATTAATTAGTTAGTTAAAAAAAGTTAAAGAACCAAAATAAATTAACTTAGTTTTTTTAAAATTAAAAAAAAAACGTTGACTGGCACATACTTGATGTGCGCCAGCATTTTCAGAAAAAAAAATTAAAAATCGTTGGCTGGCGCACAAGAAGTATGCGCCAGCCTATTCAGCAAAAAAAATTAAAAATTCTTTGGTTGGCGCACAAGGTGTGTGCACCAACCACTATAGGCGCACAAACAATGTGCGCCAACGAGTAGAAACCCAACCCGCTTCATTTTCAACATATTTTCACAATTTCATTTTATTTTTGCAATATTTAAGCAATTTGCCCCTAATTTGTTTCGGGGTTTCTTTTATGGTTGTGCCCATGATTTAGCTCTCCCCTCTAACTTGACAATTATTGCTTAGAGGGCTTTGTAGCCAGTAGGCTTCGACTTGTAATTGTTGTTTTGTGTTTTCATTTATGAAATATTACTCTATCATTTCGGGGGAAAAAACTATTACTTTTCTCAAACCTATGTATATTTTTCTGCAAATAAATAATACTGTTTAATTTAATGTATAATACTTTTCAGTTCAATGTAATTTGTAATATTTTTCTGGTTCGACATCTAATACTTTTCAGTTCAATATTTAATATTTTTTATCTGTGTTTTCAGTGTTTTTTTCATTTTTTCTCTTTTTTTTCCCTTCATCTTCTCCTCCTTTTTCAACTATGTCATTCTTAACCTCAATTTCACCACAACTTTGGTGACAATCATGGACTTTGTCATGGAAGAGTTTCACTTTGGCATACTTTATGGATATTCCATCCCGGCTAAGTTCCCGGCTAACGTCAATCAAGAATATTGCAAGTTATCATTATAGGGGACCTGGTAATTCTTATTCTTCACGTATAAAATATGATAGTTCATGGGGTAACTGTGAGTCCAAGCGGCTACGATAATCTAGAGGGGGGTGAATAGATTATCTCCATCTTTTCGATTTTACCCTCTTTTTCAAACCGAAAGCTCAAAGACAATAATTAAGGTGCGGAATGTAAACAACACACGCCGTCGATTTATAGAGGTTCAACCCACCTAGGGCCTAATCCTCTACCACCCCAAAGATATCAGGGATAGATTTCAAAAAGAAAAAGATTTTATTAATTACCAAAATTAATACAACACCAACTTACAACAACACCTTGAAGAGCACCACACTCTTGTTCAACACCACCTTTGAGATTACCACAATCTCTTCTTGAAGATTACCACAATCTCCAACGGCACCTTGTGAAGATTACCACAATCTTCAACCTTGCAGAATACCAAATTCTTCAACACCTCAACAAGAAGATTACCACAATCTTCTTACACCTAACACCTAGATCACCCAAGTGTGTTCTTACCACAAGAACACTCACAAGGATATCTTGTGTTGAATGATAACCCAAAAATCAAGATTACAACTCAATAATGAATATTACAATATGAGTGCAAAGTATAATCAAGAATAGCCTAGACCTCAAGGATGTGAAAGTGATAAGCTAGGCAAAATTACAACAAGAATAATAACTATGAAGAACAAATATTTGCTTGAAGAGTATCCTGTTGTATTGTATCTCAATTGTTGTATTGATTGCTCCAAAACTTCCTCTATTTATAGGAGATGATTGATCAAGCATAGGCTCCTCTTGGGGATTGAAAATCTACAGAAAAATACAATTAAAATCAAGAATATAGTTGTTAGAAATCAATCCCACATTTTAAGGAAAGTTTGTCTGTTTGTCAAACGGTCGAATTTTTGTCACAAAAGATAGGCAACCGGTCGCATTGAAATAGAGTTTGAAGTAAACGATCAACATTTTACAGTATGCGTAGGTCGAACCCTATCCCCTATGTTGGCCGGTCGCACAAACTTAAAAATCAAAGCGCAGGAGTTCTGTTTCAAAGCCATGCTCCCTGTGTATGGGCGGCCGACAGGGGTCGACCGCTCGACGTCACCGGTCGACCCCCTGGTCGACCGGTCGACCTGGTCCTTTTTAGGTCCGTCTTATTTTTTGTTTCAAAATTCATCTTCAGGTTTGGGTTGCCCTATACGGCGACCGGTTGACCTCGAGACAGAAATGTTGTCCAATTTTTGTCGAAAATAAAACTCAAGAAATACTCCGAAAATTCAGTAAAAACATTTCAAACCAATCGTGAGTATTTAGACAATATTTAGGAACCTTGTTTTGAAGTAAAAACTTATAAACATAAAATCATTAAAAGTGTTGTCCAATTTTATCTGAAATAAAACTTGAAGAAATACTCCGGAAAATATTGAAACCATTTGAAATCATTTAGGAGTATTTGGACAACAATTAAAAACATTGTTTTGGTGTAAAAATAAAATCATCAAAATTAAGAAAAAAAACATGTATCAAACAATCTCCCCCTTTTTGATGATTACAAACCAAAACAATTTTTAGAAATATTAGGAGGACAATTATAAAAACGATTTTCCGGTAAAAACATCTAACCATTTGGAAGCAATCAAAATTTTCAAAATACATAAGCAACCAAGTAAGGGAGTAAATATATTCAATAATAAGCACAAGCTCCCCCTATCAACAAGCACATCAAAAATAATGTAAAAGCAATTAACCATAAGCCAAAAGCTTAGCTTTTACATTTTGTTCAAGAGCTTATAAGCTCCCCCTGTCAACAAAATATCATTATATAAGTAAATCATCATTAGACAAGTATATAAGTCCATCAAGCAACAATTGGACTAATTATAATTCTCAACTTATGGCTTTTAAGATGCCATAGCTTATAGCTTTTATAACAAGCTTTTATTAGCTTCTTTTGAGCTAATGAGCCAATTTCCTGTTTCTCCCCCTTTGGAATCATCAAAAAGAATGTTAGGATGATAAAAACATCATACAAGTTTATCAAAGTGCGCCAACAATACGATTTATCAACCATTCAGACAAAAAATGGGAGAGATGTATCATAATAAGTCCATAAGTTCATAATGTTTGTCAAAACATGATCTCAACAAGAATTTAAGACATTTGAAACTAAGAGAATCATGTAGATGATGAATCTTTCATTGAAACATTTTAACGAACACTTGGCGGGCGTCAAAATTTGAAGAAGATGTATATAGCCCTTGTAAAAGAAATTAAGCCAAGTTTTTCATATCATCACCAAAAACAATTTTCAACATATGTCCATCAAATAAGAGGCCTAAACAAAGTAAATTCTCAAGGGTTCAACCTAATTGAGATAATTTAGCCAAAGAAGAGATCAAGGCATTACAAATGCCATCAATCAAAAAATTAAAGAGCCATCAAGTAATACATGTCAAGCATCAAACAATATAGATTAGACATTACAAATGTCCCAAATTATCCATCTAAACAAAATGATCAAGGCATCTCAAGTGCATTTAAGCAAAAATTAAAAGAAGCACTTTTACCATCAAGTACTTCATACCAATTATCAAACAATGCCAAACTAGAATATTTTTACCATCAAATACTCCATCGATATCATGATCATCCACAAGTCATTATCAACTTGCTATTTTATCCCTTTCAAGAAAACAAGCAAATCCCATTAGTGCGAAAGAGTTTTACAAGAAAGTCCATAGAAATATGAAACAACATGAACAAGAGAAAATGCTAAGAAAATAAAGGGGCGGGGACATCATTCCTCGTCCGAAGAGAAGCAAGTTCCGGGAATAAGATCTTTGATGAATTTCTTCAACTTGCCGATTGATTTTTGCATTTTGGAGGTCTTTTGCTCCAACGCCTCATACCTAGCTTCATGAAAAGTTCTTAAATCATCATACTCGGCTTGGGTGTACCTCCTAGAAGGTTGAGCACCAGATTACCCTCCGGATTGCTCGTTCGCCTTCCTCCGCCAATCTCACGGCCTCGGCATCATCAAAGAAGTCGTTTGGATCTGGGGAATCTTGGCCTCTTCCTCTAGCCATCTTAGTTGGTCGGATGTCCATATTTTTGCACATAGTGACCATTTGGGAGATGTTATCAATGTCAAAGTCATTTTGAAATACCTCCGAATTACACTCCGACGAAGGTAGTCCCGATTGTATAAGAAGTTTACAAATCCAATTGCCCATAACAAACTTCTTATTTCCTTGAGTAATAGACTCAATTAGACATTGAATAAGAATAGCGCCAAAGTTAAGCGGTTCTCTTCTAGCAATCTTATAAGTCAAAAAATAGTCCATGTTGCTAGGCATTTTTCCCGCTTTTCCACATATGCAATAGGCGACAACAACGGATATAATCCGGTGCTCAAGAGTCATCGCTAACAATGAATATTTTGGCCATACGCCCAAATAAGTCTTGACTTCTTTCATAGACACCCCCAACATCTCATCATTCCAAATTGCACAAGAAAAATAGTCTCAACCACCTTCTCTTACATGTAGAAGCCGACAAATTTCATTAGGAGTCCACCTAAAATGACGACCCCTTACAAACGAATTTACCATAATACAGTTTCCTATCATCATATTCCACCCACATATTTGCATAAAAATGTTGAATAATATCATCATCATATAAAACATAAGCATGCTCCCATAAAAACATCCAACCTTGCTCTTCAAAGAATCCTCTAATAGTAGGATATTCATTAGTAAATGAATTAAATCGACAAATTTTAGTGCGAGCAATCGATTTTCCACCCATTTCCAAATCTTCATAGTACCACTCCGCATATTTATTGATGAAATCTAGAACATTATTAGAACGGGAAGCTAAAGATATTAGAGATTTCTTACTTTTCGCCCAACGGCAATTTTTGAGCGAAATTGTTCCGCAAAGCTCGGTAATTTGGGGCTTGGAGAGTACGGGATTTTGAATGTCATCACGTTCTTGAGCCACGTTCTTTTGGGTAGCTCGAATATCCCTTTGTTTGGCTTCGTCTTGCCGATTTCTCGAAGAACCCTCTCCGCCCTTTCTTCTCTTGAAAGTGGGATTTTGACCGGTGGAATTTCTTGGAGGTGCCATATATGTAAAATTCTTGCAAAAAGAAATGGATTAGCAACAAGAATCGTAAAGATTGATGAAGAAATGAAGATTATAGAAAAAGGGGGTGATATGCGCTGTCTGTGCGAGGGTTTGAATAAGATGTTTTGTTTCTGAAAATAGAGAACAGGCGTAATTTAACCCAAAAAATAAGCCTGGGCGACGGCCGACGTGCGATGCACCACGGCCGACCGCTTTGACTGGCCCCAAAGGTAATTTTTCATTCTCCAGATTTTTCCAAAATTCGATTTCTCACGCCAAAAGTTTTAAACTTTGGAAAAAGATAATTATGGACTAAATCTAATAAATATGAGTTTTGAGAAAACACATATACGAGAAAAACGAGATTTACCGAGTAGTGTCCTTTTAAGAAAAATTTACAAAATCATTTAGGGGCACTTAAGGGGTTGAAATGAAATATTTTGAAAGACATGTGCATAAACATAATATCGAGTTCTAAGAAAAATACGAGTGAACATACCTCGATGGTTTAAGAAACTTGATGAAGAAATAGCCAATGAATATGAGATATATAACCTACACGATTCTTAAACAAAGTTTGCACAAGATATAATAGCACAAGTGTAGGTCAAACAATAATAGATATCACAATAAAATGCTTATGCTATAGAAATCCATAAGAGTTTAAAAACAACATGTAAGGTCTCATTTTCAAAGGATTTTTAAAAACACAAATATATATTGATGACCTTAATTTTTAAAATAATGAAAACTCATTCTGCAATTTAGACACAAATAATAACATGAATACTAAGTCAAAATGCATATGTAAGTAGGGAGATACGGTTTACCAATTACGTCATTTCCATGGGTTGTGTCGTTCCCATTGTTGATGATATCTTCCCTTTTGAAATATTCATGTTGATGGTGGTTTCTCCAATTACTCCATCTCCAAGGATTATATCCTTCCCTTTGTTGATAGTGTCTTTCTCTTGGAAATTCATTGTGGGGATATCTTCTCCTTTGATCAAATGAGACGCTCATTTGATGTCTTTTTGGCGGTATTAATTTTTTCCGATCATTATTCCGCCGGGTACCTAATATGACATTGTTTTGTGGTACCCTCAAGTGTTTGGGTCCTTTGGGATTAGTCTTGAGACTTTTAGGTCTCCAACAATAATTAGAGATATTTCTAGCCCGACAAGTATTAACGCCGTGTCCCTTCTTACCGCAATAAAAGCAAGTAATATTACTAACATGCATAGGAACACGATTCTTTTTCATATGCTTGACAATATTAGGCTCATGATCAAGTTCACTATCACAATCATTAACATTCACAATATTGGGCAATTTATTGGTACTTAAGTTTGATTTTGATAAATCATTTTTCATGCAATTCATATCCTCAACAAGTGTACTATTTTGTTTTTCAAGGTTTCTAACCTTGTCAAGTGTGGTGGTGTGAGCACATGATAGTAATTCATAGGAAGTAAATAAACTATCCTTTTCATTTTTCAAAACATTGAATTCCTTTTTCAAATTTTCGTACTTAACAAGTAAATTTTGGAATTCATTTTGAAGATCATCAAAATCATTTTGCAAATCACTATAATCATTTTGAACAACAATATCATAGGAAGTAGAGGGTTTAAGACATACCTCGTTTTCTTCTTCGATGCCCATAAGACAATATTCAACTTCTTCATAGTTGGAAGTTGTAAGAGGCTTGTTCCTTAGATTTGACATTGTATCCCTTTGAGAAGTAGATGCTTTTGAGTTGCTCCTATCATTTGCATATACTTCATGAATGGCTTCTAATTTTTGCCATACTCCATGAGCCGATCGAATCCCTACAATATGTTCATATACCAAATTAGTAAATGAACAATACAAAATATTGAGAGCTTTACCGTTTAAGGAGATGATTTTCTTCTCTTCATCATTGAGCTCTTTGAAGCCTTTGGAGGTGTGTGGTGTGTCTATCATCGGAATAGATTCTCCATTTATGACGATGTTCCAAATATCGAACTCGCAACCTTGTAGATAACATTCCATTCTTTCTTTCCAAAATATAAAATTTTTGGAATCAAATAGTGGTGGCTTGGTGGTGGAGGTCTTTGGAAAGATGAGCTTCGTTCAGAGTCGACGATCGTTCCTCTTCACTCAAGATGTGAAACGAGCTTGCCAAAGAGTTTGGCTCTGATACCACTTGTGAGTCCAAGCGGCTACGATAATCTAGAGGGGGTGAATAGATTATCTCCATCTTTTCGATTTTACCCTCTTTTTCAAACCGAAAGCTCAAAGACAATAATTAAGGTGCGGAATGTAAACAACACACGTCGATTTATAGAGGTTCAACCCACCTAGGGCCTAATCCTCTATCACCCCAGTATATCCGGGATGGATTTCAAAAAGAAAAAGATTTTATTAAGTACCAAAATTAATACAACACCAACTTACAACAACACCTTGAAGAGCACCACACTCTTCTTCAACACCACCTTTGAGATTACCACAATCTCTTCTTGAAGATTACCACAATCTCCAACGGCACCTTGTGAAGATTACCACAATCTTCAACCTTGAAGAATACCAAATTCTTCAACACCTCAACAAGAAGATTACCACAATCTTCTTACACCTAACACCTAGATCACCCAAGTGTGTTCTTACCACAAGAACACTCACAAGGATATCTTGTGTTGAATGATAATCCAAAAATCAAGATTACAACTCAATAATGAATATTACAATATGAGTGCAAAGTGTAATCAAGAATAGCCTAGACCTCAAGGATGTGAAAGTGATAAGCTAGGCAAAATTACAACAAGAATAATAACTATGAAGAACAAATATTTGCTTGAAGAGTATCTTGTTGTATTGTATCTCAATTGTTGTATTGATTGCTCCAAAACTTCCTCTATTTATAGGAGATGATTGATCAAGCATAGGCTCCTCTTGGGGATTGAAAATCTACAGAAAAAAATACTATTAAAATCAAGAATATAGTGTTAGAAATCAATCCCACATTTTAAGGAAAGTTTGTCTGTTGTCAAACGGTCAGAATTTTGCTGTCAAAAGATAGGGCGACCGGTCGCACAGAAATAGAGTTTGAAGTAAACGTATCAACATTTTACACAGGGCGACCGGTCGACGTAGGGTTCGACCGGTCGTCCCCTATGTTGGCCGGTCGCACAAACTTAAAAATCGGAGCGGGAGTTCTGCTTTCAAAGCCATGCTCCTGTGCACGGTCGACAGGGGGTCGACCGTGGCCGACGCCACGGCCGACGCCCGGTCGACCGCCTTCGACTGGTCCTTTTTAGGTCTGTTTTATTTTTTGTTTCAAAATTCATCTTCAGTACGGGTTGCCCTATATACGGCGATTTGGTTGACCTCGAGGTAAATGTTGTCCAATTTTTGTCGGAAATAAAACTCAAGAAATACTCCAAAAATTTAGTAAAAATATTTTAAACCAATCGGGAGTATTTAGACAACATTTAGGAACCTTGTTTTGAAGTAAAAACTTATAAACATAAAATCATTAAAAGTGTTGTCCAATTTTATCTAAATAAAACTTGAAGAAATACTCCAGGAAAATATTGAAACCATTTGAAATCATTTAGGAGTATTTGGACAACAATTAAAAACATTGTTTTGGTGTAAAAATAAAATCATAAAAATTAAGAAAAAAACATGTATCAAACAAGAACTTCACTATCAAAGATAAAACTCAACTTCAAGTATTGTGGATAACCATAATATGCTCAAAGTTGATGTCTCCTCGTGTCCGATTTGGAATACTTCTTTTCAAAAATATAATCTTGATCGGACTTTAGATCCAAAAACAAGGATCGATAAATTGAATCAATGAGCTAATATTTTTCAAAGATAAAAAGTAATGACTCATAGGATTGTGGTTGAAAAATTAGGGAGGGGGAGAAAGGGAAGAGGGAGCGAAAAAAAAAAAAAAAAGAAAAGCGACTTTGTTGTTTTCTTAGGGGTTGGGTTAGATATGGATCCTGGGTTAGGGATCCATCTAAGAAACTTTTTTGTTTTTTGACTCAAAAAGTATATGTCAAAGTCATATCTATATATATATAATAACAAACCTTTTCTAAATCTGTTTTCCCGCCTAAACACCTATTTTTAAAAAAATTGTCCGGTTCTTCTTTATAAAAGTTGACTAATCGATTTATTTATGGGACTGCCAGAACTTTTTTTTTTGTGAAAGTTGACCAAATCACTTATTTATGGCTAAATTAATAAATTATAGCTAATACCTATTATTATTGGATGTTTATTTTTGGCAGATGGTACAAAATTTTAACCGATAAATATTATAAGGTATGTTGACCTTTATAAATAAACTTTCTATTTATTTTGAATTTTGGAAAGCAATTAATTAGATATTACAACTCATTGAAGCTTCCAATCCGTCTTCCTATTTGTAAAAATCCAGTTTTTCCTATTTTGAATTTTACAATGAAATACAATGTTGATTATGTAATTTCGAAAAGTATTATGTGTTCGATTTACCATTAACAGTGATGAGCCTTTTGTAAAAGTTTAAATTAATAGAATCAGAAAAGATTTGATTCACCTCAAACCTTTGTTTTCGAAAACATCAATATATTCATATTTTGGTAAAAATCTAGCAACCTAATATAAGCAAACATATCTAGCACAATATGTTTTTCGAAAATTGCCTTACAAGATCACTCCAGCATCACTATAAATATTGTATACATTGAAAAAAAAATTACAGCGATTTAAAATTCTCCAGCTCTTTGCAATTCCTCTGTCTCCGAATAATTACAAGAAAATACTCGCTTGAAATGGCACCATTCATTACCTGGTTCGTGATATCAACAGTGACCAAACGTTGTGGGTTGTTGTCGGTGCTTATTCGAGTTTTCGAAAAACCATCTTTTTCTGATAAAAATCAAATTACGACGCTGGAGTGCATTTTTCATGACAATGTTGTAAGTTTTTTTCAATTCTTTATTGTCAATTTTTTTATTTACCTTTAAAAACAATTCTAATTTTTGCGTTGAATTGTACTACATGGTGATCGCATTCATGCAACAATAAGAAAGTTTGAGATTGCCAATTTTAAAAATTTGTTGAAGAAGGGACATGTTTTCGAAAGATTTGAGCAGTCTTTTTTGGTCACAAAGGAGACCGATAAGTATAAAGCAACTGCCACAAAATATAAAATTTTATTTTATGGGAAAATACATGTTTTCGAAATATTTGAGTAGTCTTTCCCTCGATTTATGTTTGATTTTAAAAATTTTGTTGATTTAATGGATCCACAGAAGGTTGATGATACCATGTTGCTAGGTAATTAATATTTTGTTCGATTTTGTTTACTTTTTTGTAATTTATGAATTGTTTTATTTTATTTTAATTGAACTGATTTTTTAAGATGTTATTGGTAGAGTGGTTTTGATACACTCGGCTCAAAATAAAGACCTAGGCGGGCAGGTTACGCGATTCAGCAAGATAACTTTGGAAGATTTAGAGTAATTCCATAATTTAATTTTTTGTTTTTTTTATTTTTATAGTAAAACTAACAATAATTTATCTTCGGCCTTAGACGTCTATCATGCACACTGTGGGAAGATTATGTGGAACAGATTCTGCCACATTTGGAGAAAAATATTATCGACCCAGTTGTTGTGATTCTGCAGATGGGATGGGCAAAATTCTTTAAAGGTATTTCTGAAATTTAAAAAAAATTAATACGTATTCCAAGTTATCAATAAATTTGATTTAATTTTCGTTACTTTTTTTTTGGTCTATCCAGAACAAGTTAAGTTGTTCAACAGCTTTTATATTACCAAGTTGATTGTCAATGAAGCAATTGATGAAATTGAAGATTTTAAGGGAAGGTTATTAGAATTACTTTATTTTGCTGTTCATTAATATTTTATTAAATATTTTCTGACTATGTTTTTTTAGTTTTTTAAATGACAACAATCAAAGCTTTTCAATAAGCCATGTAACAAATCCACAATCGACGATTGTGTTGGAAAATCTAGAATCTCCCAACTTTTCAATGAAGTCGTTAGAATATCTCTATGCTAATGATGTGGTAATAATTACTGTTTATTTTCCATATTATTGTTATTCAATAATATTTTTTTATTGAAATAGATGATGTAATTTTATATTGTTGTTTTGACCTTCAAGCCTGGGGGAGCTTTTGGGTTTGTGCACGTATAATTGGTATTTCGATGAATGGTGGTACATATCATGCACAAGATGTACCAAAACCGCATTGACTTGGACTGACTTTATTGCATTAAGTGTGATCACTTGCAAACCAACCGGATGTATTCGGTAATATATGTTTTTTTAACTTAATATTTTAATAATAATTTCTAAAAATGTTAAATGTGTTTGTTATTCTTCTTTTTAAAAATCGTGTATGAGCGGATTTATGATTCATCTTCAAGTTGTTGATGAATGCAAGTGCGACATTGCTTTGTCCGGGATAGAGAGTGCGAGCAAATGATAGGCAAATCTTGTGTTGATTTGAGGCAAGAATTTGTGGAGGTAATTTTATTTAATTTAGTTTTTCAAATTATAGTTTTTTTTATTGTTATCTCTTATTACTAATTATTAATTATTTTAATATTTGTATAGAAGGAAGGTGGTAGTAGTCCGTCCGTTGAGTTGCCGGCTGATTTGAAAGCACTCATTGGTAAGATGATGTTTTTCAAGGTACAGATAAAGGAAGAGCAATTGCGCAATTACGCTGGAGCTTTTACTGTTGTTAGGCTAACAGCAGATCAAGATTTAGTCTGGAAATACGGTGCTACTTCATTGGAGAGTCAGGTATTTTTTATAAATTTATAAGTATTTAATTCGTAATTTTATTTTTTTATTTTTTTGATATATGATATATGATATCTTTTTGTTAAAGGAATCGGACTTTCTTTCAAAGCTTCAAGCGGAAGAAGTTAGGCGTGAAAATGTAATAATTGAACCTTTATATTTTATTTTTTTTATTACATAATATCTTATATTAATATTTTTTGTCTAGGAATTAAATGAGGAGAGCTCATCAGGAGATGAGGTTAGCACCTGACAAGCTCGGGCAAGCTTGGTCGCTCGTGATGTCTCCCCACTGGCTAAGAGAAGATTGAATGAGCAGTTTTCATAATCATCAACGACCATGAAGATGAAAAGTGTTATCAAGAAGGAAGAAGATTAGTTAAGTAGTTCATAGTGTTTTTTTGGTTGGACAATAATTTTTTGGGCATTAAACTCCCAATTATGGGTAGTTTTTTTTTAGTATTTAGGATCAATAGGTGATTGTTTATTGAATAATGTTTTCTTTCTTTTCGTTTAATTTGATTAATATTATATATCAATTGTTCTATTTCATTACTTCGAGTTTATATTATTTCAGTGTAATTTTTAGTATTCAGCATTATTTTGTGGGTGAATTTTTTTAATATTTTTGTATTTTCATTCATTCTCTTAGTAAATAAAGAGCAAGGTGAATGAAAAATTTTAAGTGCACGTATTCATCAACGTTTTAGTTATTTTCAGAGTAAATTAAATAATGTTGAATATTACATCAATATTTTAAAGTTTTTAGTCTTATTAAAATATATTATATAAATATTTTAAAATTTGCTTAAAATATTACATAATTAAATATCTCTGATGTTCAAAAATAAATTTATATAAATAAATCATGGTCATAATAGTTTAGTTCTATAATTCTAATTCGGTTTTGTTACAAATTTCTGTTCGAAAATTTAAAAAAAAAATCAGAATTATATTTTATTTTATTCCATCATCTTAAATACAGACTTACATAATAAAAGAACTCATAACAAATAAAACATGATTTAATAACAATCATAACCATACTTTGAGATCCCAACAGGATTCCACCACTCTCTTGGAGTAGGGTCAAGCGGGTTTTTTTCTCAAAGTTTAAAATAGAAAATAATGAAAGCATAATACAAAAGCATCCATCTTTTATTCTAATTTGTCAAAAGTAAAACATAATCACAATCATCATGAATGGCAATGCAAATATAATGTCAATCAAATGCAAAACAAATAAACAACTTAAATTCCTTTTTTTTACATTAATGTATCACAATTCAATGAACTGTTTTACCATTTAAGAACAATTTAAATTATTTTTTTATGTGAACATATACAATTATGTTGTATTCTAACTATGGAAGTTGTTATAAATTATATTTTCCGGAATTAAAAAATTGTCCTGATATTACATATTCCCCAAACCTAATTTCTTCCCTAAAAAAATGAACTAATACAAGAATTTTTTCGAGCTATCTATATATATACTTAATTCCAAACTCAGACAGATAAAATTTATTTACCATCATATTAGATTTTACCTCATGCAATCATCCTTTTTAAGTATAGATATTTTATACTAATATATAGAATATATTAAACACCTTTTATGAGATATCTAGCCTATTTCGAATATCACAGAAATACCAAAATAAACAGCTCACTAAAATGTAAGAATATCTCATTAAAATTACCTCAAAGTCAAAGATACTATTAACCAATCACATGCATTCCATAATTACCTATCCACAGTCTATATAAATCATTTCAACATTACAAAACTTACGTACACATGAAAAATTATACATCATCAATTACTTCTATTCAAAAAGATGAGAATGCTTTCAGGCAACTTGGTTATTGGGAATAAAAGACATAGGAATATAAAATGAAAAGGGTATGTTGTTTCTTTTCTTGCTTTATTTGTTTATATCATTTACAATCTCTATTCAAAACTACATAACTCATATACAAGTAATATTTATGACTGTATTTAACATGCATAATCATTCACTGTTATCTTTATCATGTCATATAGTTCACATCTATCATATCATTTTGTTTGTTTGTATATTGTCATGAATAATCATTCAATGTTATGTAAGTTCATTTTGTGAATTCCCTTCAATTTATGTTTTGCTGGATTCAAACAAACAATATATTAAATAAACCCCAAAACAATCATTTAGAAATTGAAAACAAAACTAAACAATTAAACAACAATTTGGTACCTGGTATTAAGAATGTGGCTCCACCATATACTTATTTATTTACCCTGTCAGCAACATGAAAATGAGTTAATAGGTTTGAATAGAAAATAAAATGTAAATGTAAAAAAATATTAAAGTAATACTTATCTTTTTTATTGTTTGGAATAAAACTCCATTTCGTCCTTGCATGAAGGTAAGCATACAGCCGGTAAAAATTTCTATAGAGTTGTTTCTTTTGTATCTGTTAGACTAATTTAAAATAAGATTCAAACTTTAACAGTCCAACAGGGTTCCTCTACTTTCAGTGGAGTAGGGTCAAGTTGGCTTTTAGCTTAAACTTTTGTAAAGGTTAATAATCAAAACATTTTACACGAAATAAAAGTTAAACTAAAACATAATTGTTTTTTCAAGGCAAATATAGTTTAAACAGAGACCTGGGATTCATTTTTACAAAAAACAAAATTACGGGGCACAAGGAAGAAGAGTATTATTTTAGTTTTAATTCTAGCTAAATTACGAAATAAAACAAAAAATATTTATAAAAGAATTAGTCATTCACGGATATATATGTTTTTGTTTTATGACTGTTTTTTTAATATATATTAAATATTAAATTTAAGACAGATTAGTTTTGAAAATGATAAAATAAATAAATTAAATCTGTTTTATTAAAATAAAAAAATATATATATCTGTGTATGTCAAATACCGGAAATATAGATTTGTATCATAATAGGAAGGAATTAAAAATGATAAAAAAAAATAAAGGATTGCATGTATTAAACAATAGATCTATGATTTTTTTTTGTATTTTAAACTTGAAAAAACTCCGGATCTACATTTGTTTTGTTATCTTTTTAGTTTCGGAAATATAATGATATACAACCCTGTTTTTTACCATAATAAAAAACACGGGAAATAAAAAAACAAAACTGTTTATGATATTGAAAAAATAAGATTTATTAATAAAAAATAGATGTATAAAACTTTTTTAAGTACTTTATAATATGGAGAAATATTTAGGTATTTACTCGGATTATTTTTGTAAAATGATTTTTCGAGAAATAATTCCAGAATACAAAAAAAATTTAAAAATGAAACTGAAAGTTAACAAAAAATTTGAATACAAAATTTATAGAATGTAATTTCTTTTATAAAAAATCGGATTTATTAATAGAAAAAATGACATGTAAAACTTTTTTCAGAAATTCAAAATATCTAGATCTGTTTAGAAAGAGGTTTACTCGGATTAGGTTTGTAAATAGATTTTCCGAGAAATAATTCCAAAATAGGAAAAAAAATAAAAAAAAAAATGAAACTGAAGTTAACAAAAAATATTAAAAAGTTACATATCTAGATGAATTTCTCGGAATTTTCGAGTTTTTCGAAATATATGTAAATGTTCTATTCTGTGTGGCTATTTTGAAGCCTACGAATTTGAACATTTACAGTTAAATATATCTCTTAGCCTAAAAAAAAACGAAACAGAACAACTAACCCACACAAAACTCAGCTCTCCCCATGGCTTCATTTCAACCTTTTAATCACACATAATAAAACTTTCGTATATGTGATTCTATCAGTGTAGGATTCGCCGTGATTTTCACTCAGAAGAGTGATAGAGGCTCGAGAGTTTGAGAGACGGTGAGATAGAGAGATGAGAGTGAGTTTAGGGTTAGGTGAGAGGGCAAAGAGAGAGACGGAGAGTTCGAGAGAAAGTAGGAAATGGGATAATATTTGGGGGTTGGTGAGTGAGAGACAGTGAGAGAGAGACGTTAGATAGGGATTCTAGAGGATTCCAAATGGAATCAGATCTTTTTTGGCCATCCGATTTAAATCGGATGGCTTATAATTTTTCCCTTTTTTTAATTATAGATTATATTGGACACGTGTTTGGTATCTCTTCACCACCAGCATGCAATAATGGGCTGATTTTGTATTTGGATAGGGTATGGTTTTTGGGCCTTATATCTTATTTTTTCAAATAAATTCCTAAAAAATGGCCCACGTTAATTTATTTTTTAATTTGTTGTTTGTATAAAAATTTGGAATTTAAATAAAAAAAATTCAAAAAATCTGTATATATATGTGTTATTTATTTAATTTTTTAAAAATTCAAAAATTAATGTTATATATAAAGATAATGTTATAATAATTAAATTAAAAATCCATCTTTATATATTTCAAAAATATTATTTATTTTTTATTACTAAATCTGAAATATTATGTTTGTTAATTATAAAATACTAAAGTTATATAGAAAAAAGGTTTTTGTGTATTTTTATGTTAACAATTTTATATTATTATATTAAACTATAAATTGTATTTTAGTGTGTTTATTAATTATTAATTTTAAAATTTAAAACTGTTGTTTATGTGAAGCCCCGATTTTTCCGAAGCTATTAGTTGAACCTTATTGTTGTTTATACTTTTGATCGACTATTTTACCGCGTCATTTTGACGGGTAATTATTAATAATATATACATTTGTATTTTATTTCATTTTATTTATTTACTTGTGATCATGATCATCATTAATTCTATTCTTCATTTATGATCACTTGATTGATCATTATTACTATTTTTGTATTTATTAGTCACCTTAGAATTTTAAGAGACTATTTATTTTGGAGACTTTTACCTTATAGAATTAAGATTTTGATTTAGATTAAGTGATCATGAAACTTACAAGTGATCAAGGAAATCACTAATTATTTTGGAGATTGATATATTTCATCTATTATCATCAAATTTGGGACAAAAAAAATAATATAGAATTACCAATTTGCCCTCAAAGTGGACGGCCATGGTGGTATTTTGGGATAAAAATATCATCCAACTCTTGTACACTTACACCATATATTAGTCATCTTGTGTATAATTATATCATTAATTCAAACATTATACACCAATTCTTTATTATTATTTTTCCCAACTTATTCCATTCTTCCCAACATTCTTCTTATTCCTCTCAAATTCCAATTGACCCACACTTTGACTTGCATTTTTGTCTCCATGCAAGAGACAAATTACAAGACACAATTTGATCAAAATCCTCTCCCTCTCTCTCCATGAAGTGGACGGCCATATGGCCTAATTTTGTCAAAATTTCATCTCAAAATTTCACCAACACATTTGATCTTCCGAACCAATTCTCCTCCCTCTCTCTAAAAACTCCCAACTTCTCTCTATTCTTTCTTTCACTTTCTTCTTCCATACTTAGAAATATTTCAACATTTTCCTCCCTATTCTTCATAAAAATCGAAACCATCATAATTTGGAGAATTTAGGAACTGACCTCATAATTTTTCAAGGTCGGGATATTTAATTATTCAATTTTTAACCCCAAAAGTGCTAGTTTTTACAAAACGGGGCTAATTACAATTTTCCTTTTATAAAGGACCTCACTCAAATTATTTTCTCTTTTACTAAAATCGCCTGGACTCTCTCGACTTGGAGATTCAATTTAAGTATTTTACTTTTCCAAAAACCCCTGACTTATAGGATCAATTTGACCGATTAATACCCGATCGCGGAGCGACTTCCTCGCCTTGCGAATTGAATCTATAACGGGACTTATGTCCCACCCAATTTTTCAAGATATCGAAGGTTGCTTATCCTTCCGATAATCATCTTCATCCAAAACTCCACCAACGCCATAATTGCCACTCGCGTTTTTCAAAAATTTCTCCTAAATCGCTTCCTCGAATCAATAATACTCGATCGCATGGTTGATTGCTGTAATTGTAATTACTTTCCTGCCGAAGTCAACTTGGTGTGTCGAGCTCACAATCGGAATGGATACGTCGGGATGGAACAGGCGCTGGCCGCTATTCCACTCTTCCGCCCCATCGCCCTAATCCCGCAACCGAGGGACGGAGTTTGTCCAAGGGAAGCAGGTCGTGAAGATCGAGGTATAATCATGATTATGACAGATCCGAGCCTCGCCAGCTCACTGGGATTTTGTCTTTGCCTACGGAGCGATAAGGTGCCGGTCTTGGACCATACGACGGGAGTTACAAGGAAGAACGAAGGAATCGTTGTTCGATCCACACGATTCCGAGTTATCGTCCCGTTTTGGTTGGCGTTACATTTCCGCACGCAACCGCTTAATTGCTTTTGCATTGGTTGCGCGCTACAAATCCGTGACGCAACCATTTTTTTTTTGCATAGGATTGGCGTTACATTTTGCACGCAATCCTACCTGTCTTCGATCGAATCACATAGTGCATGTGTGACCATGAATGTTTTCTTGAATCGTATAAGTATATTATTTAAATATTTTATCACGACGCTTGTGAACTGTGTGTGAATTCATGCATCATACTCACGCGTTTTATATAATTGTTTTCTCACATTAACTATATTGCGCCACACTCGCATTACACGATCACCCCATCCATCGAGATTTTTGTCTCATTCCCCACTGTTTTCTAACCTTAGATGAGGATTTCGTTGGAGATGCCGAACCGGCTCGATTGAGACCTTGTACTACGCTTGTTGGATTTATCGCTTCTTGTTGTTGATTGGACTCTTTTTCTTATTATGTTGTTGTCGGACTTTTGTATTCTAATCAATTCGGGTTTGTAATTGGGGCGTATGACCCTTGACTTTAAGTTGCTACTTTGTTGAAATTCGGGTTGTAATTTGGATGATGGAATGTAGACTTTAAGTGGTAATTTGTATCTCATGTTATTAGTTGAACCTTATTGTTGTTTATACTTTTGATCGACTATTTTACCGCGTCATTTTGACGGGTAATTATTAATAATATATACATTTGTATTTTATTTCATTTTATTTATTTACTTGTGATCATGATCATCATTAATTTATTCTCATTTATGATCACTTGATTGATCATTATTACTATTTTTGTATTTATTAGTCACCTTAGAATTTTAAGAGACTATTTATTTTGGAGACTTTTACCTTATAGAATTAAGATTTTGATTTAGATTGAGTGATCATGAGACTTACAAGTGATCAAGGAAATCACTAATTATTTTGGAGATTGATATATTTCATCTATTATCATCAAATTTGGGACAAAAAAATAATATGGAATTACCAATTTGCCCTCAAAGTGGACGGCCATGGTGGTATTTTTGGGATAAAAATATCATCCAACTCTTGTACACTTACACCATATATTAGTCATCTTGTGTATAATTATATCATTAATTCAAACATTATACACCAATTCTTTATTATTATTTTTCCCAACTTATTCCATTCTTCCCAACATTCTTCTTATTCCTCTCAAATTCCAATTGACCTACACTTTGACTTGCATTTTTGTCTCCATGCAAGAGACAAATTACAAGACACAATTTGATCAAAATCCTCTCCCTCTCTCTCCATGAAGTGGACGGCCATATGGCCTAATTTTGACAAAATTTCATCTTAAAATTTCGCCAACACATTTGATCTTTCAAACCAATTCTCCTCCCTCTCTCTAAAAACTCCCAACTTCTCTCTATTCTTTCTTTCACTTTCTTCTTCCATACTTAGAAAAATTTCAACATTTTCCTCCCTATTCTTCATAAAAATCGAAACCATCATCATACAAGGTAAAAAAATTTAGCTTCAATCCATTTTTGGATATCACATTGTTCATCTCTTCCACCTTCTTAACTTAAGTTTGAATTTGTTTTGGAGGTACATTTAGAAGACTTTGAAGGTTAGAGCTTGACAACATTTTGAAGAAGACCTCAAGCTTGAAGAAGAAAATAGTAGAGAAAACTAGACTACAAGGTAAGAATTGTGTACTAGACCCCTTCTTCCCTACTCTTCCTATTTTTTTCAAATTTTAACACCCCTTTTTCATTTTTGAGAAATAGGGGCTGACCTTAGGAGATTTTGGAGTTAAGCCAAAATTTCCAATTTTTGAGCTTCAACTAGTCTCCAAACATCTACTACACAAGGTAAAGTGTAGTCCTTTTCATTTCCTTATTTCCTTCTTTTTCTCCTTAATTTTCTCTCATTTTTCTAACTCCAAATTTTGATATTTTCTTGACTTAGGGGCTGACCTAAGAAGCCTCATCCAAAATTGTGAAATTATCCTTTTATTTCACAATTTCCAAATTTAAGGTGGGTGGAAAATTATTTTTCCAACTTTTAGGTGTTTTGATTAAATGCATGTAGAAACTTTAATCATGAGCCTTGAGATATATATAATTATGTATTGCATGTCAATTTTATATATCAAATCATGAAAATTCTCAAGAGTTGCTCAAAATTACTATTTATTGAATTTTAGGTGCATGCATGTACACTTTAATGCTTTAATTGATGAATTCTTGTATGTATTGGACATGCATGTGTGTGATCTTTAAAATATATGTTTTGGAAGACTTATAACCTGGAAAAGTCGAGCATAATTGATTAAATTTCAATTTTGGACTTAAAAATGCAAAAATGGAAAGTTGGTGGACCAAATTGCAAGAAAATAAAAGTTAAAGGACCCTCTGCAAATTTCGAATTTTGGGACTGTACTCAGGTTCAAAAATGACTTTGGACATTTTAATAAAGTTTTAAGAGTTTTAAGTTAAATAAAATCAACTTTAAAAGCCCAAGGACTAGATTGTAAAATTTTGAAAGTTTAAGGGCTACTTTGCAATTTTTAAAACTGTCCCACCCAATTTTTCAAGATATCGAAGGTTGCTTATCCTTCCGATAATCATCTTCATCCAAAAACTCCACCAACGCCATAATTGCCACTCGCGTTTTTCAAAAATTTCTCCTAAATCGCTTTCCTGAATCAATAATACTCGATCATTGCTGGTTCGCCTGTAATTGTAATTACTTTCCGCCGAGTCAACTTGGTGTGTCGAGCTCACGGCCGGAATGGATACGTCGGGGATGGAACCGGCAGCTCATTTTGCTATTCCACTCTTCCGCCCCATCGCCCTAATCCGCAATCGAGGGACGGAGTTTGTCCAAGGGAAGCAGGTCGTAGATCGAGGTATAATCATGATTATGACAGATCCGAGCCTCGCTTGCTCTCATCGGGATTTTGTCTTTGCCTACGGAGCGATAAGGTGCCGGTCTTGGACCATACCGACCGGGAGTTACAAGGAAGAACGAAGGAATCATTGCCCCGATCCACACGATTCAAGAGTTATCGCCCCGCTTTGGTTGGCGTTACATTTCCGCACGCAACCGCTACTGTTTTGCATTGGTTGGCGCTACAAACCGTGACGCAACCATTTTTTTTGCCTTGCATAGGATTGGCGTTACATTTCCGTATGCAATCCTACTGTCTTGATCGAATCACATAGTGCCTGTGTGACCATGAACCATTTTCTTGAATCGTATAAGTATATTATTTAAATATTTTATCACGACGCTTGTGAATCGTGTGTGAATTCATGCATCATACTCACGCAGCGTTTTCATATAATAATTTTTTCTCACATTAACTATATTGCGCCACACTCGCATTACCCGATCACCCCATCCATCGAGATTTTTGTCTCATTCCCTTTGTTTTCTAACCTTAGATGAGGATTTCGTTGGAGATGCCGAACAGGCTCTGGATTGAGACCTTGTACTCACGCTTGTTGGATTTCTCGCTTCTTGTTGTTGATTGGACTCTTTTCTTATTATGTTGTTGTCGGACTTTTGTATTCTAATCAATTCGGGTTTGTAATTGAGGGGCGTATGACCCTTCGACTTTAAGTTGCTACTTTGTTGAAATTCGGGTTGTAATTTGGATGATGGAATGTAGACTTTAAGTGGTAATTTGTATCCGTTATTTATTTCACCGCTATTTAGACTCTGTCTTATTGGGTTCTCATTGATATTGTCAATTTGTTGGTTCATTTGTATTTAAGTTGTGGATCGTTCGTCGCGCATCGTTTGGGGCGTGACAGTTTATATATAATTTTTTTATAATCTCATTAACATATGATATGTTTATTGTAATATAACATTTTAAAAAACTTATATATAAAATTTATATATCATAATTATTTACTAACAAATAATTATATAATTATTTCTGTTTATAAATTATAACATGAAAATCAAAAAAATGTTGTTTTTAGATAATATGTATTAAAGCCATTAAATTATCATATGTTTATTGTAATGTAATATAATTATTTAAAGAAAATGAACGATTTTTAATTTAATTTTAAATATATTGGATATTAAATAAATAATTTGTTAGTTAAATTGTAAATGTCGGTTATCGCTAGGCTCGCTCTTTGCTCCTCTATCGACCTCCGGTTTGTCTCTCGTACTGCATCCAAGGTCCGTCTTTTTAATCTTCACGCGCCAGCTTCGGTCGTTGGTGTTTATTTTAGTTAATGATGTAATTATATTTATTATTTCATGTTTAAATCAATACTATATAATCCCAAATACTGTAAATATTAAACTATCTTTGAATAGTATTATGGTCAGGTTATTTATTTATTTTTTGTTATTTTATTTTCATCTTTGCAGAAAATACGAATAGCTCAAATATGACGAGTTCGTTCGTGGATGCAACAAAAGAATTGCAAGTTGGCGCAAAAAGACAATAATAAAATATTCTTTTATTAATATCACAAATTCCTATCCTTCAATGACACGAGGAATAAATATGCAATCATCATCGAAACTGAATATTTATGGAGGATCAAACTCTTTTTTTTTGTAACCTATTAAATGGTACTGGCTTATTATGAAAATAGACTATTTTGTATAAATAATCATAAATATTATAATATTTAATTTTTTTTCAGTGAAATTATATTCTTAATTTTTTAATGTGATATTCTGTTATTTTCGCAGAACATCATCAACAACCTCTAACGATGTGTAGTAACGTTTCCAAAAGATTTGAATTGCAATGCTCATCAAGCAGCTTTGTTAATCAAATGTCGAAAACTCCACTTAGTAACATCACAAATGGTATATTAAAATGTCTAATATTTTTTATTTTATATGAATTTAAGATTTAAAGTTACAGATACTCATTAGAAGTTCATTTATTTTATTAATTTGGTTTATTAATTACAGGACTATCATCTGAAACTATAAGATCAACATACAATAAAGAGAAAAAGTCTGATAGTAGAAACACTCAAAACATTGGTCTTGACTCGACAATAACCATTGATCTAACGTGTGAATAATCTACGTCTATGGATCATCGTTCTAACGTAACTTCCACATGCAATGACAATAGGACCAATTTAACACATTCTTCGGCACAGGGGACATTGTCAGTTGAGAAAAATGGTATGTGTGTTATGGATTAAAATTTATGTTTTAATTTTAAATGTAATGAATTACGAGTAAATGTCTGTTACTCATATCTATATCATGACAATTTTATAGAGTATTGTGATATTGGAGATGCAACATACAAATGTGAGTTTTGTAATGCGGTGTTTTGGTTTGAAGAAAGGTTGATCTCCTATCCAAAATCCAAACACAGATATTCTTTGTGTTGTGCCCATGGGATAATTCAACTTCTTCCCATCAAAGAACCACCTGTTTTGCTTGGAGATTTGTTGTTTGGAGATAGAAATAAGAGCAAGCACTTCCAGGACAATATAAGATCATACAATAATATATTATGTTTCACATCGATGGGAGGCAAGATTGACACCGACGTAAATAAAGGCAGAGGTCCTCCTATTTTCTGATTGCATGGACAAATTTATCATCTGATGGAAAGTTTGTCACCAACTGATGGTGCAACACCGAAATTCGCACAATTGTACATCTATGACATGGACAATGAAATATCTAATCGATTAAACCCTGTTGGGTTTGTTTATTTGTGAATCTCAATATTTAATTTTGATTGCTTTATATAGTAATTACCTAATATCTATATTATTTTCTAGGCAAGGGAGTGAGTATAATAATCTGCATGAATCGATCGTCAATGATTTGAAGGCTATGCTAGATGAAAATAATGTATTAGTTAAGACTTTTAGAATGGCAAAGGAGACGATTTGTAAGGCGGTCAACCTGATGTCTGTTTGCGTCTAATCGGTAGGAGAATACGGATTCTAGGAGATACAATATGCCTTCAAGTTCTAAGGTTGATGCTCTGATTGCTGGAGATTTTGATCAAGCCTTAGGAGACAGGGATGTATTAGTGCAAACAAAATCGGGCAGTTTGAAACGGATAAATGAGTTGAATGCTTGATACTTGGCTTTTCAGTATCCATTTTATTACCGTACGGTGAAGATGGTTTCAGGGAAGACATATCATTTTCTAATCTCAAAAATAGAATCCATGAGGCAGAAAAAATGTTAGTATGAGAGAGTTTTTCGCGTATCGACTACACGATAGAGATGATGAACCTTCTACAATTTTGTCGTCTAGAAGATTGTTTCAGCAATTCATTGTAGATGGTTATACAATGGTTAAGTCGGCGTGATTAAAGTATGTACGGTTGCATCAGAAGAAGTTGCGTTGCGACATTTATAAGGGTCTAAGTGATGCGTTGTTGCATAGACACATCAATCCTGGTACTCAGGAAAAACGAATTATATTACCTTCTAGCTTCACGGGAGGTGCTCGATATATGATTTAGAATTATCAAGATGTTATGGCTATATGTCGATGAGCAGGATATCCAGATTTGTTTATAACATTCACCTGCAATCCGAAGTGGTCAGAGATTCTAAGATTTCTTGAGAAAAAGAAATTGAATCCTGAGGACCGATTTGATATTGTCTGTAGGGTGTTTAAACTCAAATTGGATTCTTTGATCAAAGAGTTTCAGCAAAATAAAATCATTGGTGAAGTCATGGTAGGTGAAAAATTTATTTCAACTGTCTGTTTCTTCCAATATGATTTAATATATTTTTAATTTTTCCCCTTTTTTATTGCAGTGGTATACACGATAGAGTTTCAAAAACGTGGCTTGCCACATGCCCATATTTTGCTGTTTTTTGCAAAAGAAAACAAGAATCCTATTGCAGATGATATAGATCAAATTATATCAGCTGAATAATCTGCATGAATCGATCGTCAATGATTTGAAGGCTATGCTAGATGAAAATAATGTATTAGTTAAGACTTTTAAAATGGCAAAGGAGAAGATTTCAAAAGGTGGTCAACCTGATGTCTGTTTGCGTCTAATCGGTAGGAGAAGTACGGATTCTAGGAGATACAATATGCCTTCAAGTTCTGAGGTTGATGCTCTGATTGCTGGAGATTTTGATCAAGCCTTAGGAGACATGGATATATTAGTGCAAACAAAATCGGGCAGTTTGAAACGGATAAATGAGTTGAATGCTTGATACTTGGCTTTACAGTATCCATTGTTATTACCGTACGGTGAAGATGGTTTTAGGGAAGACATATCGTTTTCTAATCTCAAAAATAGAATCCAGGAGGCAGAAAAACTGTTAGTGTGAGAGAGTTTTTCGCGTATCGACTACACGATAGAGATGATGAACCTTCTACAATTTTGTCGTCTAGAAGATTGTTTCAGCAATTCATTGTAGATGGTTATACAATGGTTGAGTCGGTGTGATTAAAGTATATGTACGGTTGCATCAGAAGAAGTTGCGTTGCGACATTTATAAGGGTCTAAGTGACGCGTTGTTGCATAGACACATCAATCCTGGTACTCAGGGAAAACGAATTATATTACCTTCTAGCTTCACGGGAGGTGCTCAATATATGATTTAGAATTATCAAGATGTTATGGCTATATGTCGATGAGCAGGATATCCAGATTTGTTTATAACATTCACCTGCAATTCGAAGTGGTAAGAGATTCTAAGATTTCTTGAGAAAAAGAAATTGAATCCTGAGGACCGATTTGATATTGTCTGTAGGGTGTTTAAACTCAAGTTGGATTCTCTGATCAAAGAGTTTCGGCAAAATAAAATCATTGGTGAAGTCATGGTAGGTGAAAAATTTATTTCAATTGTCTGTTTCTTCCAATATGATTTAATATATTTTTAATTTTTCCCCTTTTTTATTGCAGTGGTATACACGATAGAGTTTCAAAAACGTGGCTTGCCACATGCCCATATTTTGCTGTTTTTTGCAAAAGAAAACAAGAATCCAATTGCAGATGATATAGATCGAATTATATCAGCTGAAATACCCGACGAGAGTTTAGACCCATGTTATTATGCGATAGTGAAGGACCATGTGATACATGGTCCATGAGGTGATGCTAGAAAAACTTCTCCTTGCATGGCTGATGGAATTTGCACTAAACATTTTCCGAAAAAATTTGTAGATGTGACGACTATTGATGATGAAGTTTATCTACATTATAGACGTAGGAATGATGGGAGGATAGTGGAAAAAAATGGAGTACCTCTTGACAACAAATATGTTGTGCCGCACAATTGTTATTTATTGCGGAAATATGAAGCTCACATCAATGTAGAATGTTGTAACCAATCTAAGTCGATAAAGTATTTGTTCAAGTATGTCAATAAAGAAAATGATCGTGTCACCGCATCGTTCTATACGAGTAGCAATGACGAGCAATCGGGAAAAACTGTTGACGAGGTGAGCATGTATTACGATTGTAGGTATATTTCGTCCTACGAGGCAGCACGGAGACTACTGGGATTCGAAATTCAATATAAATATCCTCCAGTTGAATGTTTAAGTTTTCATCTCCCCGATGAACAAAACGTTATTTTTTCAGATTTTGAAAGAATAGATGACGTTCTTAAGAAAGATTCGGTAAAAGAAAGTATGTTTTTAGCATGGATGGAAGCGAATAAAATATATCCTGAGACGAGAGAGCTAACATACGCTGAAGCTCCCACAAAATTCACGTGGAAACCGAATCTCAGAAAATGGATGTCGAGACAAATTGGAAAATCAACAGGATGAGTTTTTTATGTCCCCCCCGGATAGCTGGTGATATGTATTTTTTGAGGTATCTTATCAATGTTGTTCGCGGAGCAACGTGTCATGACGACTACAAGAAGGTCAACGGTGTTCAACATTATTCCTATCGAGAGGTTTGCTATGCTCTAGGATTGTTAGAAGATGATAGGGAATATATTAATGCCATCAATGAAGCGAGCTCTTGGGCTTCTGCGGAGAATCTTAGAAGTTTATTTGCATCATTGCTTTCGTCGGACTCTTTGAGCCGACCAGAACATGTCTGGGAGAAATGTTGGGAGTTTTTCGATGATATTTTATACAAACATCGCGCCGACAAAGATCAATGTATTATTTACATAAAATTATGTTAATTACTAAAACCTTTTATATTTGATAAAATGTTTTGTTTTATAATTATTGGTATGATCTTATGCTACAAATTTGGTATTGAGTGAGAACGAAATCAAGAATCTTACGTTGTTAAATTGAGAAATTATTGCGAAATCTAGGTAGGAGTATACGCGATTTTGACTCAATGCCATTCCTGGATGCTGACACTATTCATAACAACCGAAACAGACTTATATATGACGAGTTGCGTTATGATCGTGATGTTCTGTTGCAAGAGAACAAATACCTCATCTTGAAACTTAACGATGAGCAACATAAAGTTTACTCAACGATAATGCGTGTTGTACGATCAAATAAAGGTGGGAGGTTCTTTGTCTATGGATATGGAGGAACAGGAAAAACATTTTTGTGGAAGGCTTTATCTTCAGGATTGAGGTCGAAAGGAGAAATTGTACTGAATGTTGCATCTAGCGGTATAGCTTCTCTTCTATTGCCCGGTGGGAGGACTGCACATTCGCGATTTGTTATTCCATTGAATCCAAATCAGGACTCAACTTGCAATATCAAACAAGGGAGTCCGTTTGCTGAGCTTATTATTCGTTCAAAACTTATAATTTGGGACGAGGCACCGATGATGCATAAGTATTGCTTTCAGGCATTAGACGAGACTTTACGAGGTCTTTTGAAACTCATCGACCCAATGTTGGAACATAAAGCTTTTGGAGGGAAAACTGTTGTCTTTGGTGGGGATTTTAGACAAATCTTGCCTGTTATTCCCAAGTGAACTCGGTAAGATATTGTTAATGCATCCATTAACGCGTCGTATTTGTGTAAATATTGCACTGTCCTTAAACTGACTAAGAACATGCGTCTTCAGAACCTTAGTGATACCAATGATTATAAAGATATGGCCGAATTCTCTGAATGGATCGCAAGCATTGGTGATGGAACAATCGGAGGATCAAATGATGGTTGTGCCATGATTGATATACCTGAAGATATTTTGCTCGAATCTTAAGGTGATCGATTGCAACTATTGTAGAAAGTACTTATCCAATGTTTAAAGACGCCATTGATGATCCGACGTATTTGAAAGAATGGGCTATACTAGCTCCTACCCTAAATGTTGAATCTATAAATCAATATATGACGTCTTTAAACTCATCGGAGGGCCATACGTATTTGAGTTCCGACAGCACATGTAAATCGGATGCTAATGTTGACTTCCTGCATGATTTGCACACTCCCGAATTTTTTAATGGGATAAAATATTCAGGAGTTCTTAATCATGAGTTGCATCTGAAGGTCGGGACTCCAGTTATGCTCTTGAGAAATATGGACCATTCCACTTGATTGTGTAACGGCACTAGGCTGGTGATTACGAGGCTTGCCAAGCATGTTCTTGAAGTTAAAATTCTCACCTGATCTCGAAATCCCCTTCAAGTTCCAACATAGGCAATTTCCTCTCATTGTATCTTATGCCATGACTATAAACAAGAGCCAAGGCCAATCTCTCTCTAATGTCGGGTTGTACTTGAAGAATCCAGTGTTCAGTCATGGCCAGCTATACGTTGATGTTTCTCGAGTTACGAATCGTAAGGGTTTGAAAATATTAGTTTGTGGTGATGGCGAATCAAACATTATACAAACGATGAATGTTGTGTATAAACAAGTATTCCAAAATTTGTAATATGTACAAGTAGTGTTTTAATTTGAAAAAGTCGTTTTGTAGTCTTTGTTTTTTTTTTTTTTGTGTTCATTACAATTGTTTTGTGTACCCCTTCAAATTATATAATTCGACAAACCAATAACACATGATTCACGTATCATATGAGCCCATCATTACATCTTCCGTGTATCGCACATGTCAGTACACTAGTTTTATTTAATACTTGAATGTTGAAACTTAATAGAAATTAAAAATTTCAATCGTATGATAAATAACATGAATTTTTTAAAATTAAGATATTTATTATATAATTTGATTATACTTTTATTTATAACTATAAATTTTCACATAAATTTTTTAAATTTTTTATATTCCTTTTTATTTAAAATTACAAATTTATTTATTTTTCTTTCAGTTAAATTCAATATATTTTTCTATATATCATATGTATAGTTGAACTAATTTTAACTTTAAAATTTTTAAAAGTGAATCACATTTATAATAGGAGTGAATATCTTAATTTTTTAATTTAAAGGACAAAATTCAAAATTTTAAAAAATATAAGGACCGAATCTCTAACTCAATCCATTTAGAGGACTCGAAAAATAATTGTCTTTACTAAAATCACCAAGTATGTCTCATTGTCAGCTAAAAATGAGGGAAAAATTAATTTCTTTCTTTAAAAAAATACACATCAGCCAACCGGTCAAAATTACCTGCTAATTCAATGTTCTAAAAAGCGCTAGGCGCTAGTCGGGCGGCAGACTGGGGCCTAGCGCCTAGGCGGGGACTAATCGGGATTAGGCGGGACTTGGACGGGGTTAGGCGGGACCTAATCGGAAAAATAACGTAGGCGGAAAAAGGGGGGCTAGCGCCTAGGCGGGAACTAATCGGAGCTAGACGGAGATTTTTAGAACAGTGCCTGCTATAGGGGGTGACCGGACTAAATCTCCGGAAAAAAAATCACTTAGAGGATGAAATATCTAAATCGAAATAAGTGAGGACCATATTTCCAAAAAGGTCTACATAGAGGACTAAAAACAATTTTGCCTTCCAGTAAATATGTTGAATAGTTATCTAAAACCCATTGATTCTAATTTCCTTTTTCTAGGGGCAGCTTCTATTTTTATATTAAAATTTGAAAGCTCGCCACATTTGGGTCATTTATTGAGTTCAATAATTAAACTTGTGTCACCTATAAAAGCATCACTAATTGTACATAAACGTGTCACGTATGATGCATTTATATAAAAATTACTCACTTCATCCTAATTATATAATCTAATTTGACTTTTCACATAAATTAAAAAATATTAGAAATTAGAGATATACAAAATATTTACTTAATTTACTCTTATTTAATGAATAATGTAAATTAAAAATTCATATTAAATAGAATTATATTAGTAAAAAAATAAAAAAAGTACATTTAAATATAAAAAATAGACTATAAATTTGGGACATCCCAAAAACAATTCATAGAATATATATTTGGGACGGAGGGAGTATCTTTTACAAAGAATTATTGCATATATCAAAAGTTTGTATTTATCCCACAAAGTTTCTCGTTATAATAAAAATTTAATGTGTTCATTAATACAAACAATTATCTATTCTTTCTTCAACCACTATTATTTATTTGCATTTGCAACCAAGTGTTTTTAATTTGTTTACTTATGGTTACTTTTAAAATTGTAATACAAATAAAAAAGATGAAACCAACAATTGGAACATAGACAAGAAAGTCAATATAATTAAAATCACCTATCCATAGCACAATAAAATGTCACATTTATCAACGTGAGCTCACCAACAAAAGCAACCCCAACTAATCACGATAATCCCACTTTTCCACAAACAAAATTACAAAATCACGAACACGACAAGTGTGGACCATAAATGCTTAAACTATAATAAGTCCCTCTCCCCAGGCGGAGAGATACTAACCCACTCCACAACTCACCCCCTTCCAACCCTTACCAATTACCATAGGCCTTTTCGTTCAATCCAACGCCAGTCAAAATTTGAACAATACCAATAAACCAACCACCAAAATAAACATGTCTAAAGTAAGATATATATTCTCACATCTAACCATGCAAATACTTCCCCCAAAACATTTACTCATTCAATAATCTGCGATACCACAAGTATAATTTCTGTTTCGAATTCCAAATACAAGCAAGTAATTTTTGATCGAAATAGCAGATTAAACACAATTAAAATGACATCATCACAGAGTAATTAGTAGTAATAGCCATTAATTAGAAAAAGTACTTCAGTTTGATAGTTGGGAATCACTAATCAACACCAAGATTATAAGCAAATTAACCTTCAACTAATTGTTCATCTAACGTGCTTTCCCTTACTCCTAATGAAAACTCAAATCCGGGTTGATTAGGTACAAAACAGAAACAAGGACTAGAAAGTAAATAGAGGGGTTGTTGGGGTTTTGCAGTCAGATCAAGGGCTCTTAAGCTGCCACGTCACCACACTTCTTTGATGGGCTGCAGATTAGCCAAACGTTGCCGTATGGGTCCTTGACTTTTCCCACGCGCCCACCACAGCACGCGCCTTCACCTTCCGAGATCTCACCTTCGGAAACAGCACCAGCGGCCACAGCTTTGGCGACGGCAGCTTCAACGTCCTCGGTCTCCAGGCAGAACACGCTTCCAGTCACAGCAGATTTGACCCTAAAAATGAAATAATTAAGTTTTGAAATATATTTATTCAGTGGATCAACATTCTGTCAAAGGTTATTTTATTAAATATTTGGTTACTGACACCAGAAGCAAGCATTTAAATGCTCACAACTACTGCATGCATGACCAGAGAGTTATGGCAGTCAGGAGTCATCATAAGCTGGCACGCGGACAACGCCGTTTAGGAGAAAATAATCGAAACGAAAAAATCATTCCAAATGCTAGAAATTAGGAATTTAAAAATACATAATATGCGTCATAAAACTCACAACAGTCATGCAAAGATTGAAAGCAATAATAAATGTATTAGGAGAAGGCAAATGGAAAAATAACAATAGAGAATGAACGGTCAGAAAAACATTAAAGAAGTCAGTGTCAGATATTTTTATTAGCAATAAAAACAACACAAAAAGATTTATCTACAGCAACATCTCGAACAGCAACAATACAGAGCCCATAACACAAAACAATCTCAAACCGCAACTATATGGAACGTTATGGCACGCGAAAGCTGATTTGCAGGACGACTATCAAAACAACAGAGATTAACCATGGCATACACCACAAAAAGATACGGATCTAAGCAAAATAACCCCAACAATCAAAGCGACAATGGCCATACGAAGAATCCGAACAAATAATCAGCTAAAAGTGTAAAAAAGCAAAAAGACGAATAACTTACGGAGCAGAGTCGTCATCGGTAAGGTCAGAGACAACAATAGTGGAAGAACCAAGCTTCAGTTCAGCTGAGAGAACAAGAGGGAGCTCCTGTTCGGCCTTCCTCTTGGGATGATTCACGCGGCTCACCTCCTCAGCTCCGAACGCCGCCTTGTAGAACTGCACGGCGTCGTTTCCCTTCGGCGCCTCCACCACCAACCACGGCTTAACCGCCGCAAAAACCACAGCAGCTGCCTTCGAACCGTTGTCAGCTCCGGCACCATTTTGCACCTCTTCCGCCATTATCTGCAAGTTAGAGAGAGAAGGTGGAGTACAAAAACCCTAAGAGAGAGAGAGAGAGAGTCGAAGAAAGAGAAGTTCTAGAGAGAGACAAACGGCAATGGATAAATGAGATATGAACGTGTGCAGGGACATTTATGATTTATAGGAGGCGAGGAAGTGGAACCGTTCAGGGACAATTCGGGGATTAAACAAATCATGCTTTTCGAGGTAGGCCCTTCTTTTTGTCCTTATTTACAACTTTACCTCCAGTAATCCCCCCTTCCTTTTTGTCTTATTCACGGGCGTGCCACTGCTTTATCTGTAACGGTTAATAGTTTTCTGTCGGAAGATTTTCACCCACTGATGATTTTAAATGTGTAATTGGGAAAGAAATCCACCGTCAAACTGAATTTGACCTGAACTTTGCAGCTTTGTGTTAGGTAAGATGACAAGTATACCCCTGACCTTTTAGATGTAATGCACTGATTGGCCGTTGCATAATATTGCAATTTGCAATGTCAAAACATTATTAAAGAGTACAAATATCCAGCCAAACCTAGGGGCCGGGGTTCTATTTTATTCTCCAAATGTGTTGGGCAAACACCATATTTAATTCTTTAAATATATAATTTATTTTATATATGTTTATTTAATATTAATTGTCAATGAACACTTAATAATTAAACCGCCCAAAGGAGTCTAGGTTTGACCCATCGATCGTTTTCTCTATGTGACCGACCGGCCGACGTTCGAAGGGTCTCCTACATGCCACACGAGGTCCATGAGTCCATCTCGAGATATAAAAAGGTTTCATATTACATGTAACTAAATTAATTGATTATTCTCCTACGCATTATTTTTAAAGTATTTGTTTACTGTTATTTCTCTCGTTCACTGTGCTGGCTTAAACGTCGGAGGGGCCTCCCTGGGACAACCCTCGGGGCCTCCTAACATTCACATATGGCCAAGGTCAATGACCACTTGGGTGTTCTCCTCAACAAACCCCATCTTTCCGACAAAAGCCCCAGATGGGAGGGACCTCCTCACGGGGGTCCTAGTAACTAACCTCCTCCGGCTAAGATACCGTAGAGGATGGCCTCACCCGGCTAAGATTACAGGTGGGATGACCCGATCCGACTAAGACCTCGGATGGAAGGAGCCTCCTCATGGGGGTCATAGTAATTCACCTTCTCCGGCTAAGGCCCCAGAGGGGAAGGCCTCACCCGACTAAGATCCCGGATGGGAGGGGCCTCCTCACAAAGAGGTCCTAGTTAAAGTTCTTCATCTTCCAACTAAGACCCCGGAGGAAAGGGCCTCCTCACAAGAGTCCCCGTAAATTATTCTCCATGAGAGCGCCCTCTCCGGACTTCAGAAGGGCGCCCCTTGTGCTTGGGAAGGGCGGCCTCATGTAGCTCCAGAACAAGTAATTTCGGCTATTCCGAAGAAATTAAGACTTCTCTCTCAAGGGAAGATCCACCTCAATGTGGAAAATGAACAAGTCTCTAACCAACAAGAAGTCAAATGCAAATACTACAAGTAGAGCATGATAAAAGAAAGCAGATATGCATAAGGAAAAGCATCCATATAGTGTGAGTACAACGGAATATCATCCGGCTTCATGGGGCGAAGAAACATCTCAAGAAGAAAAGAGAAAGAAAGAAATATCCATGTGCATGAAGCAAGCCCTAAACATGTGGGCAGGAGTCAAGGGCCATCTGGGCTGAAAAATAACTATCACTGCTCCAGAAGGGTGCTCTCTCCAAGCTCTAGAAGGGTGCTCCCTCCAAGCTCCAGCAGGATGATCTATCCGAGCTTGAGAAGAGTGCTCCTTCCAACCTCCGGAAGGGATAAAGCAAAGCACATGTATCTCGAGCCACTCCGGAAGAATTAAAGCTTCCTTCCAAAAGGGAAGAATTCACCTCTATGCAAATAAAGAACAAGTCCCTGCGGACAAGGAATCAGTAGCTAGACTCTCGAGAAGGCAGAAAAGCGTGGAGATAAAGAAAGGCCAGAATCCGAGATGTAACTTGAGATGGGAAAAACTCCAGAGAAGAGGAAAAAAATACAAGGAATGAAGGACCAGGTGTCTTGGGCCGCCCCCGGGAGGACGCCCTCCTCCGCGCAAGAGGGCATCTGGCCCCCCTTAAGGCCACCCCACAAGGCGCCCCATAGGGGTGTTCATTCGGTCAAACCGAACCGAAATTTTGGTTAACCAGAAATTCGATTGGTCAAAATACAAAACCAAAAATCGAACCATATTAAATAGTTCGGTTCGGTTCAAACCAAAAACATTTTGGTTTTTTATTTAGTTTTTCGGGCCAAACTGAAATCAGAAAGAAAGAAAAAATAGGGATTTGTAGAATTTCGACTTGATGAACAAACTAACAGAGTACCAAATAAAGAAGGTTCCCCTGCTTTCATGTGGGTTCCCATTTCCCACACTGCAGACCAAAATCTCATCTTTTTTTAATGTTCGTGGATTGCTAAAAATTGATACTCCTTACTGATTCATTTAGCCCCAACTATCTGTAATTAGATGTTGGGGATATTTCTAGGGTTTTAGAATACCATCTTTATCAATTAATTACACAAAATATATAATCTAGGGTTTTATAATTTGGGGATATTTCTAAATACCTCAAGAATCAGCAATTACATGTTGAAAACTTAAAACCCAGTTCTTGAAATTCTGAAACAGTCGATAGGAATGAGAATCATGATTCGAGGATGAGGAAGTTTGTTGGTGGCATTTGTGGAAGCTTGGTCACCCGATGGGTACGAGCTGAGGATAAGTTGAGGAGAAGCTGAGAAGAAGACTCTGGTCTAGTCTTGTGTGGGAAGTGTTTGTTTATTTTTTTGTTCTTTTATTTTGCCACATGTATGTGTTTGAAAACACGTTTTAGGAATAATAAAAAAAAGTTAGGTTTTTGTTCGCCAAAAATATTTTAGTTCATACAACTGCAAGTGTACAGTGTAGTTTATAGAATAATGGCAAGCAATGTTGTATTCCTCTGGGATTGATATGTGAAACACTTAGGCTATAATAACATTGTATTCGATTTTATTCAAGCCAAGAATATCGAGTTTAATAATAAAAATCAAAAATAAGAAATAAATAAATAAATTTGCGAACCTTACAAGTGTTTTCACCAACCAAAGGAAGCAACCCAGGCACATAATCTCAACTTGTTTCTTCAATATTAAATGCAAGTAAAGTTTTAAAAACTAATTCATGCAATTCTATGGGTTTAATTCCTAAGTTAGTCCATTCTCCCTCCCGGATGATAAATAGATAGTAGATTAATAATAATTGTAGATCTCCCGATACGTTACAATTATTACTAACTCCCAAAATATTTATGAATTGAATGACTCCACACAAACAGTTGTAGGTCTCCTGACACATTACATCCGTTTATGTCTGAATTCGATTTCCGTCTTTGTTAGAACTCATCTCCCGAATCTCGCACTAACAAATATGTCATGCAAATTATTGGCCAAATAAAAAGCAATAATATATAAGCACTCGAATTCATAAAATAGAAAGCATGAATTAATTAAGAAAATAAATAATCATATTTAACATGAATCCATAGTTTCGATTACGCCCCTAAGATCCGAAAGATATGCCAAACATTGATTACAAACTCATAAACAAATTCGAATCAACATTAAGACATCGTTTAAGCACAAACAAGAGTTCTTAGACATAGAAAGAAAATCCCTTCTTGTCGGGATGGATTCCCCTTCCAAGCCCTCGAAGCTCTTGTGCTCCCGTAGATGCGAAAGCCTTGTGGTGTTCTTCGCGACCTAGCCTTCTTCTCTCAAAAGATCCTCAATTCTTGCGTTCATGTGTTATTTGATGTGTTTTCTCTGTATCAAGTTGTATATTTTCGTGCAAGCCTTAGGTCCCTTTTATAGATGCTTGAAGAGATCACTTGTAAAGTTGGAACGGGAAGAAAATACTGAAAAACACGTCGAAACAGAGTCCCACACAGCCATGTGGTGTAGTCTTTAGTACACGGTTGTGTCAGATCACACGGCCTGGCCGTGCGATGCGTACCCTTTCTCACACGGCCGTGTGGCCCTAGTTCTGTCCCTGTTTTGCCCAACTTCACACGGTTGTGTGGTTTCACACCGGCTTTTCACACGGCCATGTGACACCACACAGTCTGGCCGTGTGAAGTGTTTTTGTCCACTTTTTTGTCGTTTTGATCTTCTCTTCGCATTCGTCAATCTTAACCGGGCATTTCAACTGCTATTTCTTCATTTTAAGCTTCGTTTCGTGCAAGAATACGCAGTATCATGCCCTTTTAAAGAAACCAAGTAAAAACATAGTAAATATGCGTTCAAATGCATCAATTATATATCATTTTAAGCCCCAAAATGCACGTATATTTTACACATATCAAAATCCCCCAAACTTAAAGCATTGATCTTCCTCGAGCAAATTAAGAAAAATAATATAAGGGGTAAAAATGAACGAACACCCAAGAACACTATGAATATTCAATAGCATTTGACTCCATACTCAAGGAAACCATGTAATTCATCATCAAGAAGTCATCATTCATAAACTCAGCACAATTAATACTCTTTTGGGCACTTGTCATCGTGACTCACAAGTAAATAGTGTATCACTTTACTCTCAAAGTGTATGGGTAGTGTTTACGCTCCAATTCAATTCAGTGAAAGTAGAACTACTATTCAGTGAAAGTAGAACTACTATAGACTTGCAAATTGTCTTAACATCTCTACCATTTTTGTGTGCACAACTTAAGAATCAAAAAGGACTTTTATTAGGTTATAATGTAGGCTCTTTGGTAAGGGTAGGAAAATTTGGATTAAGTGACTTGACTTGAGCAAATAGAATTTAAGCTTATAGACTTGCAATTCGCCAACCCAATATAATATCAATTTTCTTTTTCAACTCAATTCCATCCTTATTTCTCCTTTTTCATTCTTAGGACTTTTTGCTTTTTTTTTTCTTTTTCTTTAGCCTCAAACTCTCATTTTTTTTCACAATTTTCAGAATTTTCATTTGCTTTGCTCGATTTTCTCTATTTTCTTTTTAGAGATTTTCTTTATTTTTCGAGCTTCATGTATTTTTTTCATTTACCCAGATACTGCTCATCCCTCTTTCTTTTGCCAATTTCTTCTCTTTTTTTCATTAATTTTCGCCACTTCTCCCCCAAACTTGTCCATTTTCTATAAGCTAAGAAATTTCAGGGATAAAACATGTTTACATTTTAAAAATCAATGTGGCTCAGAATAATATTTTTGGCTCAAAATTGGCTAACTAGGGAATCATGAGTTCATAGGTAGGCTTTTTAGGCTAAATAGGCTATAACAAAGATGGCCTTAAATCATTTTCTAAAATTGCACACACACATGGCTTCAATGAAGATACCAGAGCAAGTTCTAGAGTTCTATCAATCATGAATGACACACTCAAGAAAAAATAAGTCTGCATAATATAAAACAGTTTAAGGAACAAAAGCTCATAGGCTTATTTTTTGCAACATGCTCAAATACCCAATTTTCTTAATAAATGTCAAGCAAATAAATAACTTTCCTCCTAATAATTTATCACATTATTCCCACAAGTATGTTATCTCATTCCATAAAATATTCATAGTAAGATCATATGGGAGCTGGGCATAAAAACTGAATTAAAACCACACACAAAAACAATTAAACGTGCTAAAGCGGTAAATGTGCTAAAACAAAATAAACTAAAAATCGAAAAATAATCTAAAATTCGAATTTTGTTTTTCAAAAATAATAATGCAACGTGCTCTACATGCAATCCTAAATGCAATGCAAAATACAAGAAAGTACTAAATTATGCATTCTTGACAACCCCCTCCCCCCAAACTTAAAATATGTTTCATCCCGAACATATGAGGAAATCATCAAAAGAAAGAAGAATGCATAATAAGTACTTACATGGATCATGTTTGTGGTGGTGAAGGTGGATGGTAGTGCCCCGTGAGATGTGCCACGGGTCCATACGAGACATCATCTCGTACATATGTTGCTGCTGTTGGGTGATAGCATCGAAACGCTATAAGTACTCCTGATGATACTCATCAGTTGTCGATGTCAACTGATATGTGTCATCTATCAATTTGCCCACATCAACTTCTACCTTTTCGAGCCTCTCACTCATAGTAAATGGCCGGTTACCCCATTGGCAAGAGGATTCCGGCATCTCCCTCATTGGCTCATCCTGCTCTTCTTGAGCAGCAGCCCCCTCTACCTCTCTAAGCAACCAATTACCCCTATTTCTAATGAATGTTCTTCGGGGGAGTTAGAAACTTAACTATTGTTCTATCCGCTTGATTGAGCCGTAAATCACGCCCATCAAATTTTATCATTTTCATAGCATATCAATAAATTTAGGCCCCGTGGCCTCCGCATACCCCTCTAAATTAATGTTGAAATATTCAGCAATAGGAGTAATCATCCCCCCGATGCAAATTCCACCCCTCTCAGATTTTCTTATCCTGTCAAATTGTTGGGCTATCATAGCCCCGGCGTTTGGCACCACTTCAGTCCCCGATGCCATACACCATATGATAAATAATTCATCTACCCTTAACGCCCCTCCACTCTCCTCCCTCGCAAAAGTTGTTTCAGCTAAAAATCGCTGAACATATCGAAATACTGGGTTTTGAATACTAGAGACCTTTGAGGTGCCTAACATGTAGATTCGTTTCCCAGTTATCTTTTTCCAAAACTTATCTTTATCAAACTCCTCGTGCTCCTCAACCCCATAAGCCGGAGTTTTGTAAATTTCATTTAAATCTTCTATACTTAGTTCCCTTTGCTCATTCCCCAAGCGAAACCTAACTCCCATCAAGTTTCTTTTTCGGACCACCAATTCAAAGCTACTCAAAAATTCAAGTGTGATAACGGAATAAGTGGTCCAATGCCCATTTAAAAAGTCATGCCAATTAATTCTACCACACAAAGCTCGAAAATCTTCCAATAAACCTAAATTCGTAAGAGTAGGTTCATCGGAATACCTTGTATTAATCCATGGACAAAAATAGAGTATCATCCATCTAGCCCGGTGTGTTTTATTTGGCAAGATGACATTTGAAGCTTCGGGCTCCTCGGGGTTGAAAATTGGTTGAGGCTCGAGGTTCGGGCTCCGAGTCCGGCTCCCTCCTTCTTCTTGTATTTCTCCTAGTTCCTCTTTCATCTCACAGAAGCCATGGATTTCAAGATTTTGAAGAAAAAATCTGAAATTTTAGAGTTTTTGGAGTACCCCAAACTTGGTGTAGAACTTGGAGAAGTTGGAAATTGAAGGTATTTGATGGTGGGTTTCTTGAGAGGATGAAGGATTTGTGTTTTTGGATTAAGTTTTGTGGTGAATTTGGAGAGATTTGGAGAGTAGTTTGAGAATTTAGGGAGAGAATTTTCATGGGTTAGGGTTTGTATAGGACAAAGTGGGAGAAAAAAAATGAGAATTTGGGGTTAAAATAGGGGTGTTTAGTAGTCTGCCCGATTCTGGTTTCTGGGCCACACGGCCGTGTGAGATCACATGGGCTGGCCGTGTGGCCTTGCTCGTGGCTGCTTGTGCGTCTTGTTTGCTGGTTTTTGTCACACGGTCGTGTGGTGCTAGGCAGTTCGCCCTCTCGCACGGCCAGGCCGTGTGATCTCACACGCCCGTGCGGGTTTATTTCCGTACTTTTTTTTTCGATAACCGGGAGTTTGCCGTGACGCCTCCTACGCCACAACTCAAGAAAACTAAAAAAACTAAAAATTAAGTTAATAGAAAATAAACAAAAAATAAAAATTAAAATTGAAGGCGATGAAAAATGTACGAAAAGAGGAAATAAATTGGGTTGCCTCCCATAAAGCGCTAAGTTTTACGTCTTCAGCCAGACTTCTGATTTCTAATCACTTTTGCTAAACTTTGTCATTTGAAATCTGTGAACCCTCAATGCCATCCATCAGACGAATGGCGTTGCATTGTTCTCGCGGATTCAACTTAGTATCGCTTGGGAATTTGCCTTTTTGATGTTGGCCTCCCACAACAGTTACGATCTGGGCTACTTGTGTTTCCAGAGATTTCAGTCTTGCGTTTACGTTCGTGTTTAGCTGAGTGACCTGTTCTTTTATCCTGTCTATCTTGGCTTCATCTTTGTTAAGTCTTGCCCTTGTCTCCCCGATAAATGAGGATAGCATCTCTTCAACAGATGATTTCTTATCACTTGACTCCGCTCTGCCTTTTACTCACGTTATATCCCTGAGGTGGCTGTAAAACATTTTTATTGTTAGCATTAGAGAAATTTCCATGGTTCGCAACCCTAGATGGTAGTAATTGGGAATCTGATTATTTCTATAATTGTTGTTGAAGTTTCTTTGTTGCCCCACAAAGTTTCTTCTTTTTCAACAACAGCAGGATCTATTGGAGTCACTTGTTGCATCACGTCCAGTTTCATATTCAGCACAGATACATGTTCTGTGAGCATGGCGACCTTCTCATCACGAACACGCCACTCTGGGACAGACCTTTTGGATGGCCATTGGTAATCTGTGGTTTGCCATCTCTTCTAACAAGTCTAGTGCCTTATCGGGATATTTTCTAGTAGTGCACCACCGGATGCAAAGATCTATAATTGTTCTTGTGTTACCACTTAAACCATTATAGAATATTGCACTGTTGGTAGTCGGGAAATCCGTGTTGAGGGCACTTTCTTAGCAATTACGAATCTAGCCCATACTTCATATATAGTGGCTCAAAGATATAATTGCCTAAACCGGGCGATCTCGATTTCGATTTGGAGTGTTTCTTGGGGAAAGTATTTGGCTAGAAACTATTGACTTAGTTCTGCCCAATTTGCGGCTGGTGGTGTTAGAGAGCATAACCATCCATTAGCCTTATCGCGTAGAGAGAATGTGAAAAGACGGCATCAAATGATATCCTCAGAAACACCATTCATTTTAACAATATCGCAAATTTCTAAAAAGTGCACCAGATGTGCGTTTGGATCCTCAACGGCTCTACCCCTAAACTGGTTTTGTGACACCATTTGGATCAATGTTGGTTTTAGTTCAAAATTATTTGCATTGATCGATAGACGGGCCACACCCCATAAGTTTGACTTACCTCCTTTGAAGTAGTCCCTAATCGCCCTTATTGCGGGCCTTTCCACAATTCGGTCTCGACGCCTACTGCCCCCGGGCGCTCCTCATTGTTTCTGTTGTCCACTGCGTTTTCCCATCCGCCATTGCTTTGACTCTTTTCCTTAGTTGCTTTGATTTCTTTTCGATTTCCAAATCAATGGGTATTGGCTGGGTCGATCTGGAACGCGTGATCATGCACTATCTGCACTTAATAAAAACAATGTTAGAATCGAATAAACAATAATAAATAAAAATAATATCGAAAATAATTTAAAAATTTTTGAAAAAAATAGAAAATATGCTTCAATTAAGATTGAACTACTTATTACTATATCTAAGTAGAATATAATCTCACCCCGGCAACAGGGCCAAAAACTTGTTCGGCAAAAATATTTTGGTTCATACAACTGCAAGTGTACATTGTAGTTTATCGAATAATAGCAAGCAAGGTCGTATTCCTCAGGGATTGATATGTGAAACACTTAGGCTATAATAACATCGTATTCCAATTTTATTGAAGCGACCGAATATTGAGTTTAATAATAAAAATCAAAAATAAGAAAAAAATAAATAAATTTGCGAACCTCACAAGTATTTTCCCCAACCACAGGAGTAACCTTAGTCACATAATCTCAACTTGTTTCTTCAATATTAAATGCAAATAAAGTTTTAAAAACCAATTCATGCAATTCTATGGGTTCAATTCCTAAGTTAGTCTATTCCCTCTCTCGGGTGATAAAAAGACAATAGATTAATAATAATCGTAAATCTCCCGATACGTTATAATTATTATTAACTCCTAAAAGATTTATGAATTGAATGACTCCCCACAAACAGTTGTAGGTCTCCCTACACGTTACATCTATTTATGTCTGAATTCGATTTTCGTCTTTATTAGAACTCATCTCCCGAATCTCGCACTAACAAATATGACATGCAAATTATTGGCCAAATAAAAGCAATTATAAAAAGCACTCGAATTCAATAAAATAGAAATCATGAATTAATTAAGAAAATAAATAATTATATTTAACATGAATCCACAGTTTCGATTATGCCCCTAAGATCCAAAAGATATGCAAACATTGATAACAAACTCATGTAGACAAATTCGAATCAACATTAGGACATCATTTTACGCATAAAGAGTTCTTAGACATAGAAAGAAAATCTCTTCTTGTCAAAATGGATTTCTCTTCAAAGCCCTTGAAGCTCTTGTGCTCCCTTAGATCTGAAAGCCTTGTGGTGTTCTTCGCGACCTAGCCTTCTTCTCTCAGAAGATCCTCAATTCTTGCATTCCTGTGTTATTTGATGTGTTTTCTCTGTATCAAGTTGTATATTTTCGTGCAAGCCTTGGGTCTCTTTTATAGATGCTTGGAGAGATTACTTGTAGAGTTGGAACGGAAAGAAAATACTGAAAAAACACGTCAAAACCGAGTCCCACACGGCCTGGCCGTGCGATGCGTACCCTTTCTCATACGCCTGTGTGGCCCTGGTTCCGTCCCTGGTTTGCCCAACTTCACACGGTTGTCTGGTTTCACATCAACATTTCCACACGGCCGTGTGAAGTGTTTTTATCCACTTTTTTCGTTGTTTTGATCTTCTCTTCGCATTCGTCAATATTAACCGGGCATTTCAACTGATATTTCTTCATTTTAAGCTCTATTTCCTGCAAGAATTAGAAGAATACGCAGTATCATGTCCTTTTAAGGAAACCAAGTAAAAACATAGTAAATATGCATGCAAATGCATCAATTATATATCATTTTAAGCCACAAAATGCATGATATTTTACACACGTCGTTTTTTCGGTTTGGTGAACCAAATTTTATAAAAATATAAACCAAAAACCGAACCGAATTTTGGTTTCGGTACCAAATTTTTTCGGTTAACGGTTGGGTTGATCGGTTAATCGAATTATGAACACCCCTAGGGGCACCCTTGCCCGCTCTACGGGGAGACGTCCGGAGCAATCTCCCACCTCGTTGCACTCTCATCTTAACTATCATCCAAGTTTTACCTCAAGTCTCACCTCAACTTTCAAGAAATTTCCTAAGTTTTCTACAAAGAAAAAAAAATTCAAAGTTGAGAGTTGGGAAGAGAAACTTTACTTTTGGAAGACATGGTCAAAGGCTCTCCTATCAAGCGTCCTCGTGCAACATCATTCAAAGATCCTCCGAATGCAAGACAAGAGGCACAAGTAGGACAAGACAGACTGAAGACAAAGATAGCTCCGTGACGCTTTATCCCTCCGCAACGCCGGAGCTGGGGGGCTTATGTTAGGGGCCAAAAAAGAATTTAATTATTAAATATATAATTTGTTTTATATATGTTTATTTCATATTAATTGCCCAATGGGCTCTTAATAATTAAACCAGTCCAAAGGAGTCTGGGTTTGGCCCATCGACCATTTTTCTCCTACGTGAACTGGCCCATAGGCCGAATCCTCCTACACGGCCCACAAGACCTATCTCCCAGGTATAAAAAGGATCCCCCTATTATCTGTAAGTAAATCAATTGATTATTCTCCTACGCATTATTTTTACAGTATTCGCTTACTGTTATTTCTTTCATTCACCGTGATGAGCGTCAGAGGGGCCTCCCTGGGACAATACCCGGGGCCCTCTAAAGTTTGCGCGTGTGTGCAGATAAGTTCCCATCAAAGGATTTTCCAACTCAAGGAGAAGAAGACGAGAAGACTTCCCCTTCGGGAAGAGGACTAGCTTGAAGACTTCCCTTTCGGGAAGAGGATTTTGGTCAACTTAATTGACTTGGGTGATCTTCCTTAAAAAAACAGCATCAAAATGGATATATGTTTTTGAATTTTTTATTTTCAAACTCTTTCCAAATTACTTTCAATTTAATTTTTATTTGTATTTATTTAATATTATTTTCAATATATATATATATATTATAGAAAGTTTTAATAGTAGAACTATAAAATAATATAAAGGAACTAGTGAGTCTAAGCCCCTCAAGTCGGTCGAGCAATTATTTTATGACAAATTGGATTTTTGACAAACGTGTCATTATCATATTTATGAAAAAATGAGGGGAATTTCATCTAAGGGCACTTTGAGAATATAGTACTTTTCAAAATAACTTCACAAAATAGGAATTTTTGTGCATCTTGTCATTTTAAGTGTGGGAGCAAGATGAAATTGAGCCTTTATAATGAAATTCAATCTCATCTTGTGCCTTTTAGGTTCTTTTTTTTCCGTTTCGAACATTCTATAAAGTGCAAATCATATTTGCGCCTGCCAGGTTTTTTATTAGTTTTTTCAAAAATTTGATGAAGCGCAAGCCATATTTGCGCTTGCAGTATTTCATCCGGGAAAAAAAATGTGAGAACTGTCAGTTGTACTTCAGTGGAAAATGACAAAAGAAAAATGAAAGGTTGTCAAAAAAATAGAGGTGCATTTTGTCTCTATTTACCCAACTGACCTCCCATGCCCCTTTCTCTCTATTTAACACCTCCATTTCCACCATTTCAATAATACACACACGTTCACACCAAAAAATATGAAGTGTAAGAGTTTTCCAGCAAGGCAATGGCTAATTCTGAGCGAGTAGACGACACGGGTTTACTGGCGAGTCGGCGACGTCATTTTCCAGCAAGTGGGCGATGGCAGTTTTCCAATGATATTTTCAAGTTAGAACTCAATTTTTAAGTATTTTGTGAACAATGTTATAGGCAAGTTACATTATGCCTTAATATAACGCGTATGTTGTAATGTAGTTCAAATTTATTTTAAACTATATATTTATATTTTATAGGCAATATCAAATTCAAACATGATAAATGTAGTCGTATACTTTGGAGGACAAATTGTGCAAAATGGTATTAAAGTGAGATATGATCGTAATGCAATTGGTTGTAGAAGAATTTCTCGTAAGACGAATCTATCTAATCTGCATAAGATATTTATTTGAAATGACTGGCATTGCTAAAAATCAATACATTTTCAGTGTTTCAGCTGGGGATGAAAAATCGTGTCATCGTGTCGTGTATGAGTCACACTTTGTCATGTTTTCATGTAATCTATCTAATTTGATCATAAATATAACAATAATCATAATTTTAACTTAATTTATAATTTCATGGTCCGTGTCGTCATTTCGTGTTGTGCTTTGTCGTGTCATTTGTCTTTGTAATATTATTTGTAATCGTGTCATGTTCGTGGTTATCGTGTCGTGTCACTCATTGTCGCATTACTAGTTTAGGATGATTATTGTAATAACAATATGTCCGGAATTGTTTCAATTACGAATGATAAAGATTTTTGGTACTTCCTAGATCGTGAGGTAGGGAATTAATAAGTTGATATGTTCGTGGAATTAGAACCAATATTACATAATATAGATCTCAATACTTTAGTGGACACTTCCTTTTTTATAATATCAATATGTTGATTATCTTAGAGGTGGAGGTGTAGCTAACTTTGTCTAAAGTCACAGAAGGTTTATTAACTCTAAGTACGCAAGAGTTTTGTGCAGGACATTGTTGGCTCAATTCATGCAAATGCACATCATAGTGTTTTACCCGAAGAATACGGATGTTGGTAATAATTCCTAGCCACGATGAACCTCTTAATTCCGAACTGGATAAAAGTGAATCTGATGATAGTTTTGATAACGATGGTGATTATATTGATTTGGGTGTGCTTTGATAATCGTAAAGAGCATAAAGCACCATCGATGGTCATCACAACATGACTGGTAATTATGGCATGGTTTCTAATATTTCATTCTTTGACTCAAGATACCTAGAAACTCTATGACTCTATTGGGGCACCTAATTTACTCAAGTTTATGACTTTGAGAATGATGTGTTAAAAAGGTATGATGTTTAAGAACAAAAATATGTGCAAAGTGCAATCAAAGATTACTTTGTGCGTGGGTTAAAAAAGTTGAAATTACGAAAGTACTCGAACCAGCCTTGGTTTTTAATGGGCTGGTTAAAAGTCCGATCGGCCCGACCCGACGGGCAGGCCAGGAAGCCCGACTTTTTCAGTGTATTTTTCGTTGTTTTAGGAATTCCCCATCCTCGTGGCCCGGGGTACTATTTTGCAAATTGAATTTGTTGGCGGTCCGGGCGGGGAGCGGTCTTTTGATGAATTTAAAAGGAAATTCAATGTTGTGGAAAGCACACCAACTTTAGAAAGTTGTATGCAAACACAATCCTGTGTCTTCTCAGTATTATCCAACTTATCATCTCAAAGAATGCCATTGGTGGTTGAGAATTAATTTCAAAAAAGTTATCTATATAGCAAATCACCAAATATGGGAGTCCTCATTATTGCTTGATGATCCTGTATCTAAAGATCATGACAATTTGGACAAAAAATTATTGCTAATGATGTATGGGAATGGTATGCAGTGTGACCCATCCTATGATATTAAATATGTCCAACAAAATATTAAGGACAAGTATGGTTATGATATTTCATATGATAAGGCATGATATATGATGAAACGTATGGTGAGTATGTTTATGGGACTTGGGAAACTTAATGTACTTTTTCCCCAAATATATGGAGGCCTTGCACAAATACAATTATTGAGTGACTACATAAGGACCACGATGTACACTCGAATCAAGATGTTAAAATATGTATTTTGAGCTTTCAAGCCCTCTATTGATGTATTCCACATTGCCGTTATGTGATTAGTGTAAATGGAACACACTTGTACACAAAACTACCAACACAAAATATTAATTTTTGTTACACTTGATGAAAATCAGCACGTGTTGCCTTTGGCGTATGCCCTCGTGGATGAGGAGGCTTTTAGTTCTTAGAACTGGTTCCTACAAATGTTGTCCACTCATATTACTCGAGGAAGAGAAGATGTGTGTCTTAATTCAGACCGTCATCCAGGAATCGTAAGATGAACGCATGTCTTAGTTTCAACCCTCAATAGACATTGTCGTTTCTGTCTGAGGTGTATTGTATCCAACTTTCACAGTCATTATAAAAATATACAACTTAAGGATTTACGTTGACAAGTATGGGCAGAGGTGAGAATCGGAATGTTTGAAAAAATAATGGAGAAAATTTAAAACCCTAATAAAGATATGTATTCCTACTTGGATGCAATATATAGGACCAAGTGGACATTGTCAAATGATGACTCGAGACGTTATGGGATTCTAACAACAATGGCAAGGTGATTCGTATGAACTCGGTCCTAAAGGGTGCAAGGCGGTCACCTATATATGCTCTAGTGCATTTCACTTTAACTCGTACTACAAACTTTTCTACGATAGAGTGAAGGATGAAACAATGACATTGCAAAGTAACCAAATGTTGCGGATGAAATTCTCTAAAAATACCAAAAACAACAAAAGTTTGCATTAAACCATGTTGTGCATAATGACTTTCAAACTCGCAGAGGGCAAACGTTATTACAATAGCCCCTGGTGCAAGTCGTATTTGAACCTTTAGGGTGAAATTGTCTGCACATGAGTGTTTATGCGAGACAATGGCGAAATGATGGAATTCTATGTTCACATGCAATGCATGCTAGTAAATACGTTAATATTGACCCAACTAATTCCTTGAAATCACATTATAACACCGTACATATGAAGGTCGGTTCATGCCACTCGAGATGATGATGAATGGGATGAAGAATCTTCCGAGTTGTCCCATAATCCTCGACACATGTGTTTGGAGGTCTCGTGGTTGAGATAGGATTACTATAATGCACAATGCAATGGTTTAGCCGAGTAAGAGCGTGCTCGAAAAAATACCAAACTCATTATGCGTCTTCTTCGTGGAACATTTGATGTACTAATGTAACTTTAGTCGTCTCATATAGTGTTATGGTGAACTTTGTATTTGGCTTTGAGAGACTGGGACTTGTATTGTTCTTGTCGTATTACTATTTGTACTAGTGTTGTAGTAACTTTGTATTTGACTTGAGAGCGAGAATTGTATTGTCCTTATTGTATCACCATTTGTAGTAGTGTTAAAGTGAAATTTGTATTTGACATTGTGTCTTTATTTATTGTCCTTAATGCATTACCATTTTCCGCATATGTTATTGATGTTGATCAAAAATTTATTTTTTCAAGATATGGACTGCATAGATTGGATGAATAAGAGACAACTTAGTGCTTACATTACAGGACACACATCATTTACGGGATGTTTATAAGGGGATGTAGACATGATTATCACAGATTATGCATGGAGTTAGTCCTTTTTGGGATTTGAGATGGGATTTTGTTCAATTGCACTGACTCGATAGTAGTACATGTCTTTGTATGATACGGGTTTTATGGGGTTGCATGTTGTGGTCGGATGGAGATTGATTTTTAGCTTATTATTGCAATAGTTGAGCGGTAGTGCCCGACATATATTCCACTTACCGATTGGAGAGGAAACCATTACATTACATGATGTAGCGATTGTATGGGGCGTTTTAGTAGAGGGAGAGCCGAGTGATTGCGAATGACAATGGGATATTGAAGGTTGGGTGGATGGAATACAGTCGGGAGCACTTAGGTTTTAGTCCTACAACAACGCTTGAGATAAGAGGATGATCACACATTCTTATGATGGCTCACGAGGGATCACTTTATAGACATTTAGATTGATGATTGGAGTCCTCGGACTGCAGTAGACCAGTACGCCAGGGGCTAAGCTCTAATACTCTTATGTAGCTTGATGATGCCAGATTCATCCGGTAATGGTGTATCATTGTTGTGCTTACAGCTAATAGCCTAATGTTAGGGCTGTTGGGCATACATTTAGGGCAACATTGTATTATTATTTTTGTATCGGGAGTTGTGCAATACTTTGAGTCTTAGAAACTGTTATGGGCGGAGCGACAATAATGTTACAACTATATTTATTTATTTTCACATTATATACTTACCATGCATTAAGTTGTCGTACTATTAAACACATACATATGCAATACTTGGATTTGGGCTTGGTCACGAATCACATTGGTTGTACCTCGACGAGTACATTCTAGGGTTCCTACAAGATGATTGTATGTAGACCATGATGATGAAGAAGAGCTACCCCTATCTCTGTTTGGTGCTAGGTGGATGAAATATTGCGAGAACACACACACGACCAACCACTTTTTGCATATCATTAGGGACATGCTTGACCGAGCGATATAGAGACATGTATGCATTGTCCTACTTAAATATTACTATTTTTCTATATTTCAATATATATTCTAAATTATTACTTTACATTTGTATTGTTAGCGGTGTTGGGAGCCATACGATATGGCTTCCCAATTATTAGCGAACTTGGACCACAATGTATTACTCGGCTATGGAGATCTAGTGTCTTCTCATAAACGCTTATTGTGGAGATTCACCACGTGAGAAAGTGATGAGCAGTTTGATATGCAACAACATATTCTTGATGTTGTATCCAAGTCACATATGCCATTCCATTCCAATAATCATAGGGGCCTACTGACATTTAATTGGCCTACTTTCCATGAGACTGATACTTGAATCTTCTGAAATAGTCTTATGATGTACTCTGCTATCAGTCTTCTGAGAGACTTGGCCGACATACTCTCTTTGAGTCTTTTGACAACTTACTCACCAAGCGAATCACCGGATTTCCACAAATCGATTCTGTAGTCTTCTGATGCATTCTTTAGCAAGTCTTTTGCAAATTCTACTTGTTTGTTTTTGAGTCATCGTACATCCTATCTATTACAAGTGTAGAAATTACATGAGAATGGGCTAATACACGATTTTCTAAGCATCATCAATATCAATACAATAAATTTCCTAACAGTCCAAGGGCTCTTTCTTAGAAACATGCTTGCTCACATGGGATTCCCTACTAGATGGATTCAATATATTAACAATTGCATAGATAATTGTTGGTTATATGTGCTTGTTAATGGAGCTCCCATGAATTCTTTCACTCTAGTAGAGATATGAGACAAGATGATATCCCCTCCATACCCCTCTTCATCTTGGTTGTTGAATTTGTGTAGAGGTTTAAATGCTTTATTTCAATACCACCTTATCATGTATTTTAACACTCATGGAGGCCTTCTTATATCACATCGGCATATGCGGATGATATACTCATTTTTTCCTAGCAATAAGACTCAATCCTTGCAATTGCCCACTAATTTTCTTCATAAATATGCTTATGTCTAATTAATTTTCCAATGCTTCAAATAGCTCTATTGTCATAGGTTCCAAAACAATTCATGTTATCATCCAACTTATAACCGCATCCATAAAATTTCAACATCAACAACTACCATTCACTTACCGGAGGTCATGTCTTCAAAGGTCATAATAAATAGATCATTTCATAGTCTCTTCTTAATAAAATGCTTAAGAAAATCAATCATTGGGCATGGAAGTTTCGACTTTTGATGGTAAGCTAATGCTCATTAAAAGTACTTTATGTTTCATGTTCATTTATTTATTTCAGGTGATTAAACCTCCCAATACATTGTTGGTAAAATGAAACTAATCATGATTAATTTATTTTGGGGTGACTCTACTAAGAAGAATTCAATGGGTTGATATATATATCTTCATGTTAATGATGGCGGTTGTTTGCCTTATCTTTAACTTCACCGCAAGTGAACGGTGTAGTTAATAGATAGGGTAAGGAAGGTCGATCCCTGAGACTAATAAATTAATGTACTAAGTAATGAGATCGTAATAGTACTATTTTTATTTAGATGATTGAATTGTTATGGTTGTTTTGTAAAATTAAGAAAATATTTTATCATAAAAAGAACAAAGCAAAGAGTTACGATTAAAAAGATCAAGTAGATGAATGGATTCGGGCTATGGTTTGATTAATATCCCTCTTGTTATCCGATTAATCAAAATGAAAGTTATTATCTATCTTCCCTATAAGATGATCACAAAAGTAATTTATCCTCTCTCTGCCAAGGGACACAATAAATATGTTGATTGAATTATCTATGCTAGCATCTCTACTCAATATAAGATAAACAACTCCCAAAAGTATAAAAGATCGAGTTATCCTCACAAATACTCATTTGACTTCTCAATCATGCAAAATATTCATGCCAAGTACTCAAGATCTAGTATTGAAACTCATCTCTCGAATTATGAATCAATACATCAAGTATGTTAAACCATTGGCCATATGACAAAACAAGTAATAAAGCGAAGTACTCGAATAGGTTTTGAAATAATAACTTCAAATCAAATTAAACATCAAACAAGAGTCAATTAACCTAATCCCAAACCCAGGAATCACAAGGTGTTTAGATGGACATGGGAAATGAAGAATTCATAGACAAATTGTTCATAACCATATCAAGCGGATGAAAAAACAAAAATACAATGGAGTAAGAAAACTCGGGAATATCGATGATCTCTCGATCAATCTTCAATCCTCAAGCGTGGATGCGACCTCGATCTTTCTCTCGATTCTCTACGGGTAGAAGGAGGCTCTTTTCTTTGCTTTATAGGGTAAAAGTATGTGTGTTTTCTTTTGGTCCGCCCTCTTTATTTATAACATTCCCAAGCCAAACCACAATTAATACGAAGTCGATTAAGAAATCCCACACAGACGCACGGCCGTGCCTATGCACATGGCTCCCCGTGTGTCATGCCGAACCAAATATCAACTTTTCACAACATGCACGGGTCGTACTGCCTATACGCACGGGCTGCCGTGCTTTGTCATTTTTTGCTCGATTCACCGATTTTTCAGATCAACTCCTTACTTCGTGTACTCATTGTTCCACATATCTTTCCACGATTCACAAAGGTTATAATAGCTACAAAAATAGTGATTTTCCGCAAAACGAGCAGAGCATAATATCTTTTCCATATATTGAGAACACGACCCATATTACTAAGGTAATGCATGTATATCAACTCATTATAGCCAAAATTATGCCCAAAACACATGCAAAACTCACACCGAACAGCGGCCTTAGAATTAGGCCCATCACGTCGATATAACGATTGTTTTTTCTTATAAGTCGTGGGTCGAGGTTTAAAATGCAATGATTCTTTATGGGCCAAATTATTGCATGTCAAACATGTGGGTGGGCTTCTTTGGGCTAATATATCTCCTTCAGTGCATGATAATCTCTTTTAGAATAGAATGTGCAAGGTTAAAATCAAGTCCAAGAAGTTCTTTTTTTTTGGGGTTTGGGTGAAAATATTAGTTCTTGGTTTGATAAATGGTTCTCTAATAAGTCTTTGTATGAATTAGTTGGTGTTAGTAAAACAGGTCTTGAACAAATTCTGTTAATTTTTGTTGGTCCAATGGTTCTTAGAGACTTGCATAGATTTAATAAAATTGTTGCACACGTGGGCTTTACACTTCAGCCAAATTTCTATATCTCATGATAGTCGGATTATTTGAGATGGACACATTTTTGATTGTGAGTTTTTCTCATCTTCCGCCTACAAAATTGTCGAAGCCCCCTACCTTCCTCACCCATCTTCTCTAAGATTTGGAATAAATGTCTCACTTGCTCTATCTCTATTTTCTTATGGAGACGCTAAAGAACAAATTGCTAGTGGATCATAAACTTCATGCTAGATGAATGCTTTGGTAACTATGTTAGATAAATGGTTTTATCAAAATTTTGATGATTATGTTTAAATGAGTTTTTATACCAAAACAATGTTTATAAATGTTGTCCAAATACTACTAAATGATTTAAAATATTTTTACTAATTTTTGGAGTATTTCTTAGTATTTATTATTCGATAAAAATGGACAACACTTTTGATGGTTTTGTTTAAATTGGTTTTTACACCAAAACGATGTTTGTAAATGTTGTCCAAATACTCCCAATTGATTTAAAATGGTTTTACTAATTTTTGGAGTATTTCTTGAAGTTTATTTTTGACAAAAATCGGACAACATTTCAAATTGGAGGTCGACCGATCGCCCAAAGCGCCGACTGTGACGAAGAACACGAACTTGAAACAGTTAGAAACAGAAACAAATTATGTACAAAAAAAAAGAGGAGGGGACCGGTCCACCTAGGGCGGCCGCACTTCACACCCCCGTCGACTGTCGACCCCGACGACACTGCAGCCTGGATCGCACTTTCTTTTTCAAACGTTCGAAATCTTAAACAGGGAAACCCGTCGCCTATGTTATTTTGTGAAAAAAAAATTATACCGTTTGAATTCTTTGACGGCAAGATTTACTTTTCAATTTTGTACAATATTTCTACATCTTGTGATCTTCTTTTTGTAGACAATAGTGAAGATAGAGGAGCCTATGTTGGGAGCCTATGTTGGTGAAGACTTCCTATAAATAGAGGATGAATTGAAGACACAAGATACAACAACACAAGCAATCAAACAACAAGAAATCTGCAAATTTCAAGCCTTCATATTCAACACTCTTGTTGTATTTATAGCCCTAAGTATTTCACTTTCACATCTTGAGGTCTAGGCTTTTCTTGATTACACTTGCACTCAAATTGTAATATTCATTATTGAGTTGTAATCTTGATTTTTGTCATCATTCAACACAAGACATCCTTGTGAGTATTCTTGTGGAAAGAATACACTTGGGTAATCTAGGTGATAGGTGTTTCAAGAGTGTGGTGCTCTTGAGGTATTGAAGAATTTGGTATTCTTCAAGGTTGAAGATTGTGGTAATCTTCACAAGGTGCCGTTGGAGATTGTGGTAATCTTCAAGAGAGATTGTGGTAATCTCAAAGGTGGTGTTGTAGAAGAGTGTGGTGCTCTTCAAGGTGATGTTGTAAGGTGTTGTATTAATTTTGGAAATTAATAAAATCTTTTTTCTTTTTGAAATCCATCCCGGAGATACTGGGGTGGTAGAGGATTAGGCCCTAGGTGGGTTGAACCTCTATAAATCGACGTGTGTTGTTTACATTCCGCACCTTTATTATTGTCTTGGCGTAATTGATTCGAAAAAGAGGGCAAAATCGAAAAGATGGAGATAATCTATTCACCCCCCTCTAGATTATCGTAGCCGCTTGGACTTACAAGTGGTATCAGAGCCAAACTCTTTGGCAAGCTCGTTTCACATCGCGAGTAAAGAGGAACGATCGTCGGCTCTAACGAAGCTCATCCTACCGGCACCTCCACCACCAAGCCACCACTATTAGATTCCAAAAATTATATATTTTGGAAAGAAAGAATGGAATGCTATTTACAAGGTTGCGGGTTCGATATTTGGAACACCGTCATAAATGGAGAATCCATTAGATGAAAGATACACCACACACCTACAAAGGCTTCAAAGAGCTCAATGATGAAGAGAAGAAAATCATCTCCTTAAACGGTAAAGCTCTTAATATTTTTATTGTTCACTTACCATTTTGGAATATGATCATATCATAGGAATTAAATCGGCACATGAAGTATGGAGAAAATTAGAAGAAGTATATGCAAATGAAAGGAGCCACTCAAAAGCATCTACTTCTCAAATGGATACAAACCCAACTTGGGATGAGCTTCCTACAACTTCCGACGTCGATGAAAATGAACGATGTCTTATGGGCTTCGAAGAAGAAAATGAGGTAAGTTCAAAACCCTCCACTTCTTATGATAATGAATTACAAAATGATTATAGTGATTTGCAAAATGATTTTGATGAACTTCAAAATGAATTCCAAAGCTTACTTGGTAAATACAAAAATTTGAAAAAGGAATTCAATATTTTGAAAATTGATAAGGATAATTTATTTTCTTCTTATGAATCACTTTCATGTGATCACACCACCACACTTGACAAGGTTAGAAACCTTGAAAAAGAAAATAGTACTCTTGTTGAGGATATTAATTGCATGAAAAATGATTTATCAAAATCCAACTTGAGTACCGATAAAATGACCGATATTATTGATGTTCATAGTTGTGATAAATTGAAACAAGGACTTGATCATAAGCTTTAGTGTTGTTAATTATGTGAAAAGAAATCAAGTCTCTATGCATGTTGGTCATTATGCTCCCAAAATTACTACTTGTTTTTATTGTGGTAAAACGGGTGACACGGTTAATACTTGTCGGGCTAGAAATAGCTCTAATTATTATTGGAGACCTAAAAGTCTCAAAGCTAATTCAAAGGACCCAAACAGTTGAGGGTACCACAAAATAATGTCATATTAGGTACCCGGCGGAATAATAATCGAGGAAAATACATACCGCCAAGAAGACATCAAATGACCATCTCATTTAATCAAAGGAGAAGACATCACCAAAATGAATTTCCAAGAGAAAGGCATTATCAACAATGGGAATGACATAATCCTGGAAATGGAGAAATTGGAGAAGTCATCATCTACAAGATGATTTTCAAAGGGAAGATACCATCAACAACGGGAAAGACATAACCATGGAAATGGCGTAATTGGTAAACCGTATCTCCTCATTTAAATATGCATTTTATTTTGTTATTATGCATGTTCGTAATTGTGCCTAATTTTTCAAAATGAGTTTTCAAAAATTTATTTTTAAAATTAAGGTCGTCAATATATTTGTGTGTTCCTAAAATTCTTTTTAAAAAAGGAGGACCTTGCATGTTCTTGTGCATTTGTTTAAACTATAGTGTTTTATCATCTCTTATGGATTTTTATGGCATAAGCATACTTGTCACATATATTATTGCTCTAGCCTACACTATTACAATTATTCTTGTGTGCAAGACTTGTTCTAAGAATTGTGTAGGATTTATATATCTTCGTCAATGGTTATCCACTCATTATTTGACAAGAGAAACATAAACTATCGAGGTACGCTATTTATTGTTATTCATCTCATAGACTCGATACATGTTGTGTCATATGCCTATGTGCTTATTTTATACAAGTGCCATTAAGAGATGTTTTGATTTTTGAAAGGCATTTTTTTGACATAGCTTGTTTTATCCAAGATTTGTAAAAGATTATATACTTTGTTTTAATTGAACATTTGATTTTTATCCTTCTCTTAAGTTATGCATTTTATTGCACATATAAATGCCATTATTTTTGGTTGTTTTGTCAAAACTCTTGTTCATATGCTTATTGTAAATGAGGTCTCAACTATATGTTCTTGAATTTTTCAAATTTCAAAAGAGACCTTATATAGCTTCCTATAAGCTTATTTGAACTTACACGTTGTATGAAACTCGTGATAAATTGTTTTAAAGCATAGTATGTGTTACTTGTTATAGTGTCTCTATCATTCGATATTACTATGCTCTTGTGCAAAATTACTTGTTAAGATTTTGCAGAAATTTTTTAACAAGCTTGATAACCAAGGCAAGGTTAGTAGCTCTAAGGTATTGTCAATAAGAAGGTATTGATTTTGATGATACATTTGCATCCTTGGTTATTCACATTTTACTTGCCTATTCTTGTTTTAAGAAAATTTCAAGCTTTACCAAATGGATGTTAAATCCACATTTCTAAATGGTTTTATTCAAGAATAAGTCTATGTAAAACAACCTCCAGGAGTTTAAAATTTTCTAGGCCAAATAATTTTTGTTAAAAGCCTTGTATGGTTTAAAAACAAGTACCCGTGTATGGTTTGATAGACTTAGCTATTTTTGCTAAATGGTTTTACAAGAGGTAAAGTTTTTATTACTCTCTTTGTTTTTTTTTGAGAAAAGGCAAGATTACTTACTTGTACAATGTATGATATTTTGGTGCTTCTAATGAATTCTTGTGCAAGAAATTTTCTAAGTTAATGAAAGGAGAATTCAAGATGAGCATGATGGATGAGCAAATATTCTTCCTTGACTTCAAGTTAAACAATGTCAATCAAAGTGTACAATAGAACCTTTGAAGAAGTTAGGCATTGAAGAAGGAAAAATTATCTCAACCTCTATGGTTACCAATGTAAAAGATTGACAAAGGTTGAGGAAGGCATATCGGTTGACAAACAAATTCAAGGTATGTTTTCTTGTATTATTTCCATAGATTCGACATTTTATATGCCTTATGTCTATATGCTCGATTTCAAAAACTATCCAACGAATCTCATTAAAGTGCCATTAAAAGAAATTTTCAAGTATTTAAAAGGCACTTCTTCTTATGACTTGTTGTATCCAAAGTATTAAAACGTTCTTATTTTTAGGGATAACAAGTTCGGTGTTAACAATTTCTCAAAATATGGTTCATCATAATCGAACTAAACATATTGAGATTTGATATATTTTTAAGGGATTGCGTTTTTTAACAAAAACTTGAGATGTGTTTAATTCGGCCTCAAAGTTAACTCGAGACATTTGTTCATTTATCACGAGTATTTTTACCTCATTTCGAGCTTGATTATGACATAATGTATATTGAATGAGGTCTACGTTTGCATTTTGCACGTTTTTAAAACTTAGGGCGAAAAATCGGATTTTTGGTTCAAACTTTGGATTTTGGAAAATAGGATGAACCATTTGGAATGGCGATTGGGCAAGGCCACGGCCGCCCATGCCGTCGACCGTCGCCCCATGACTGGGTCGCCCGGACCATTTTCAACAATAAAATTGTACATCCTTCATTTCGTTATTTTGGTTATTTTCTTCCAAAATCGAACCCCTTTGCAAATTTCACACACAATTCACCCAAAATGATTTCTTTCTTGTATATTCTATATTTTTGGGTTTATAGTACGAGTATATCATCCGTATTACTCGACTTCTGCGATTGATTGGTAAGTTTAATTCCTCCTCTAATCTCAATTGGGTTGAACCTTGAGAAAATGGTTATGTGTTGTTTTTTGATGGAATTCTTGTATAATTGTGGTGTGCATGATTATTGTTGATAGATGATTATTGTTATATTGAAAATGGTGATGAATTTTTTTTTTGGCTTAAATGTATTACAAAGGCGTTATATATCTCTTGTTTTATTCGAAGCACGCCAAGTGTTCGACAAAATGCTTCTATGAAAAATTCATCACCTACATGATTCTCTCGATTTGAAAAGTCTTATAAGTTTATAGAGATAATATTTTATCAATCAAATGAGCTTTTGCAAGTCAATTGATCAACTTTTCCCTTTTATTTGGAATTTAAGCTTCAATTTTCAAAAAGCTCGATAAATAGATAAATTTGCGCACTTTGATTTGAATATATGATGTTTTTATCGTGCTAATATTCTTTTTGATGATTTCAAAGGGGAGAAACAGGAAAAACGCTCATACGCTCAAAGAAGCGAAAATAAGCTCGCAAGAAAAGCTATAAGCTAGGGCTCTTGAAAGCCAAAAGCTATGGATTATACTTGGTCCATGTGATGTATTATGGACTTTTATACTTGACTAATGATGCTTTTGTGTGGGGGAGCTTATAAGTTCATGATATTCAAGTTTAAGTTGTAAAAGCTAAGCTTTAAGCTTTTAGTTGTTGCTTGTATACTTGCATATTGATAGGGGAGCTTGTGCAAAAATGATTTTGAAAAATCTTTGCTCTATCCTTGTGTGTTTGTACTTATGATAAATCTTGCTTGTAATGGTTTGATGTTTTAGAGGAAAATTGGTTTTGTTTTTAAAATCAACTTCCTAAAATTGTTTTGGTTTGTAATCATCAAAAGGGGGAGTTTGTTAGATAAATGTTTTTATCAAGATTTTGATGATTATGTTTAAATGAGTTTTATACCAAAACAATGTTTATAAATGTTGTCCAACTACTCCTAAATGATTTAAAATGTTTTTACTAATTTTTGGAGTATTTCTTAGTATTTATTATTCGATAAAAATGGACAACACTTTTGATGGTTTTGTTTAAATTGGTTTTACACCAAAACAATGTTTGTAAATGTTGTCCAAATACTCCCGATTGATTTAAAATGTTTTTACTAATTTTTTGGAGTATTTCTTGAAGTTTATTTTTGACAAAAATCGGACAACATTTCAAATTGGAGGTCGGCCATTCAAAGCGTCGACTTGTGCACGAAGAACACGAACTTGAAAGCAGTTAGAAAAGAAACAAATTCTGTAAAAAAAGAGGAGGGGGACCGGTCCACCTAGGGGGCGACCGGTCGCACTTCCACCCCGACGACATGCACTGGATCGCACTATCTTTTTCAAACGTTCGAAATCTTATACAGGGCAACCGGTCGCCCTATGTTATTTTGTGACAGCAAAATTATACCGTTTGAATTCTTTGACAGCAAGATTTACTTTTCAATTTTGTACAATATTTCTACATCTTGTGATCTTCTTTTTGTAGACAAAAGTGAAGATAGAGGAGCCTATGTTGGGAGCCTATGTTGGTGAAGACTTCCCTATAAATAGAGGATGAATTGAAGACACAAGATACAACACAACACAAGCAATCAAACAACAAGAAATCACGCAAATTTCCAAGCCTTCATATTCAACACTCTTGTTGTATTTATAGCTAAGTATTTCACTTTCACATCTTGAGGTCTAGGCTTTTCTTGATTACACTTGCACTCAAATTGTAATATTCATTATTGAGTTGTAATCTTGATTTTGTCATCATTCAACACAAGACATCCTTGTGAGTATTCTTGTGGAAAGAATACACTTGGGTGATCTAGGTGATAGGTGTTTCAAGAGTGTGGTGCTCTTGAGGTATTGAAGAATTTGGTATTCTTCAAGGTTGAAGATTGTGGTAATCTTCACAAGGTGCCGTTGGAGATTGTGGTAATCTTCAAGAGAGATTGTGGTAATCTCAAATGTGGTGTTGTAGAAGAGTGTGGTGCTCTTGAGGTGATGTTGTAAGGTGTTGTATTAATTTTGGAAATTAATAAAATCTTTTTCTTTTTGAAATCCATTAGAATCTTGGGGTGGTAGAGGATTAGGCCCTACGTGGGTTGAACCTCTATAAATCGTCGTGTGTTGTTTACATTCCGCACCTTTATTATTGTCTTGGCGTAATTGATTCGAAAAAGAGGCGAAATCGAAAAGATGGATATAATCTATTCACCCCTCTAGATTATCGTAGCAGCTTGGACTTACAAACTATTGATACTCTTGCCATAATCGGATCCACACCATGTTTATTTCTTCATAATATTCAATTGCATAAAATACAAATGCATTTTTCTCGATTCTTGAGTTGCACACCACTCTACAATCGACAATATACACTATTTTTTATATTTTTAGAACATTTTATCACCTTTTGCACACAAATTGCACATCTCTTTCATTCTTCCATATATGATACTATGGTTTATTTACCGAAATGAATGGATGCAAACATAATTATTTACATTTTAACCTCTGAAGAAACATTTCAAAATAGATTCTTGCTTAAAGCTTTTACACACTTGCAAACTAATGGAAACTCCGCTTTGTGATTTTTCCATGTTGTTCGAGAATGTAGGTTTTCAATTTAGAAGAACTCGGGGTGAAGGTTTTCCTTGCGTCATAGCGAGAGACCTTCAATTGGTTTGGGGGTTGGGGTTTGTTAGAGATTAGCCAGGTGGATTGGGGGTTGGGGTGTTCTTAGAGATTAGAAGTCAACATTTTATAGATTTACTATGCATTTGCTTCGATTGTTCGATAGTCTCACATTTGAACTTTTAGCCCTCCAACAATGCCTAGCAACACTATCTCGCCACTTTGGATTTACAAAGGCTAGTGTGGAAACAGATTAACTTCCACTTTTCAATTTTATCATCAATGTTAGTTCGCGATTGGATAATTTAGCATACTCTCATTGATTAAAAATATGCTCCCTGCTATGGAACTCCAATTATCTCATGTCCTAATATAAGGTGATAAATTGCGATGTTGTGGCCGATATAAGATGTCTAACTCAAAAACAACAACTCATTTGGGCTTCCTCAAGAACTAGGAAAATTCAAAGTTTGGCTTGGGTTGATCAACTTGGGCATCCTCATTTCGTCGATGACATATTCCCTATATTTTTTATTTCTTACATTTTAATATTTCCATATAATATTTCACATACTTAATGATTGTAGTATCTCAAAACATATATAAAATCAATTCTTAATACATAGGTTGAGATATAGCTTTAATCCTCCACTCTCAATGGGTGTTTTTTTTTTAAAAAAAAAAATTGAGTGTGTAGTTGTAATCATTGTTGAAACCCATTAAAATAGTAGATTCCCATTTTTTATTCGAACATATTAGTTGGTGGACTGGTTAGTCTGCTAATAATGGGTAGTAGAGTGGGCGGTTGTGTAGAACTTGATTTATGGGCTAGGAAATATGGACACTTTTGTGAGGATGTCGTACCCTACACCGATACATATCGGAGCACGATCATGTATCGATACTCCATGAACACATATCTATAATATCCAATTGAAAAAGAAATTCTTCCTAAACATCCCAATATAAAAGAAACAAAGTCGCATCCATATGAATTCTTATAAATCCACATATGGAAAGAGATATAATTTGATCTATTCCGATATTTTCAAAGATGTTTTTAGTGTGTCTATGTGAGTTATCACATTTTATGTTTGAGTATTTATAAAATTTTAGTTTTTATGCTTGGAACATTGATTTTCTTAATTGTACTTAGTACATCTGTATTTTCAATAATATAAAAATAAATAATCTTATATGTATATATATATATTGTACCCGTATCCTTAGAAATTTAAAATATGGTGTATTTTCGTAGAGAAATTGCCGAAAGTACTTCTACTTTTAGAAAAAGACTTTGTTTACGCTAACATCACTTTTGTAATCTTTTTTTTTCTTTGACTTTTTATGTTCCTGCATATTTTTTGGTTATATTTACATTTTTTTCGATTTATTCTTGTTCTGTATTGCTTTATATGTTATATATGTTGTTTCGGTGTTGTTTCGTTGTTGTTTCGATGTTTTAATACAACTTTTACTTATTTTTTTACGCTCTCTTTCTTGCGTTATTTTATATATTATTTCATTATTTTTGAGTTGTTTTCTATAATGTTTTTAATGTTGTTCTAATGTTTCTTTGTGTTTCCAAGTAGTTTTAATGTCTCAATGCGGTTTTTACCTATTTTTAATTTTTTTTATTGATGTGGTATTTTCTATATTATTTACGTTGTTTTGGGTTGTTTTAGACCGTTTTTAATGTTGTTCTAATGTTTCTTTGTTGTTTCAATGTAGTTTTTGACGTTTCAATACAATTTTTACCTATTTTTAAGCTTTTATTGTTCATATGATGTATTTTATATTGTTTTTGAGTTGTTTTTATATAGTTTTTAATGTTGTTCATGTTGTTTTTCTTGATTGTTTCCATGTTTTTGACGTATTCAATGCATTGGGCCAACAATTGGATTGTGTTTTTTATTCATGTATTGTTTCTATATTATTTTTAATTTGTTTGGTTTTAATATGTGTTGTTTTATGTGTATAATTCTTTATGTGTTTTAAGATTTCAGTATAAAATTGATTATTTAACGAGGCAAAAAAATTTTCACTTTGAAATTTTATTAGATGAAACATGTTGAAACAACCTTGAAACAACAATGTAAAAAATTCGGAAAAATCGGCGTGAGCGTAGAAATGTCCAAAATAAAGTGCAAGAGAGTAAAAAAGTCCGAAAAATATCCGAGAGCGTAAAAATTTGTCTTTTTCTTTGGAATGTGGGGCAATAGTGTCCTTAACTCTATTTTCATACTCATGTCCGTGCACGTATCGCCATGATTTATGAGCAAATTTTTGGATTTAGAATGTATAATTGAAAATTTTTACATATAGTATATGTAATATCAAATGAGTTGGTGGACTAGTTGGTTGGCTCGATGGTGGGCAAATGGTGAAAGGACAATTTTGTCTTTTCGGGGAAAAGATATTTTTCAGGGGAGGTGCTATTTGCACCCTCTTTTCTTATAAATACACCACTCTCCCTATTTTTACAAAATTGCAATGACTTAAAATGACTATTATGCTCTTACTATCATAAAAAATACACCCCAATCTTTTTTTTTTGTTCAGAAAATTTTCTTCTTCCCTAGGGTCCAAGAGATAATTTTTTATTTTTCGTTATCGCACTATTTTAGTAGTAGCATTAATTGTGAAAATATGACAAGTTTTTATAGATTGAAGGTTTTATAGGCTAAGTTTGAAATGATGTTACAAATTTTGGGTTTTTTGTTTTAAGTTCGTGCATTTTTTTGCCATGTTCGAAATAGGCATGATGAACATTTTTTCTGAAAAAATGTGGCACGATCATGCCTCCTTTAATGGGTGGCACGATTATGCCTCTTTTAATAGATGGCACGACCATGGTCGTGCCACACTTTAAAATAAGGCACGATCATGCCATCGCCACCCTTTCTCGAGAAAAAGGATGGCACGGTCGTGCCTTATTTTAAAGTGTGGCACGAACATGATTGTGCCATCTATTAAAAAAGCATGATCATGCCACCCATTAAAACTTAAAAGAGGCATGATTGTGCCATCTTTTCGAAAAAAAAAATACCCTTTGCGCCTATTCAAACATGTCATAAAGATGCACGAACTTGAAACAAAAACCTAAATTTTGTAACACAATTTCAAACCCAATCTATAAAACCTTCAATATATCAAAAATGACATATTTTCGCACTTAATGCTACTATTAAAATAGCACGATAGTGGAAAAATAAAAAAATTATCTCTTGAACCTAGTGGAAGAAGAATTTTTTTGAAAAAAGATGGGAGTGTATTTAGGATATTTTTTATGATAATAAAGGCATAATAATTGTTTTAAGTCATTATAATTTTGTAAAAATAGAGAGGGATTTTTTTGAGGCGAATGAATTTCATTCATAAAAGCAGAAGAAATTTACATCCTGGTTACAACAACGGATGTAATAATGATTGCAAGCCTACAGATTATAGACCTATACTGGATCTAAAACAAAATTTTAAACCGCAACAAATCTTAATAATCCATAGATTGAACTACGCAACTAGGCGCCTGGACAAAACACGTACTAAAAATTTGATTTCGTTTACGTCGCATAATATCGAGGTAATGGCACATCGAGTCTTTTGAGGAAATCCACAACAGGGACAAATTAAAAGCAGAAAAAGAGAATCCACAAACGGGACAAATAAGCCTCCATGGGACAAGTGAAAAACACAACAGAAAGACAAAAGATCAACGGGCAAAAGATCCGCCTCTCCTCACACCGATTCACACCGCAATCCATCTCCGCCAAAACCACATCCAAAACCGCCGCCACCGCTCTCGCCACCTCTAAACCCGCAAGCCAAGTTCGGAAGAAACAATACCCGCAGAAGAAGCATCCTTGGAACGGAGGAACTAGTGATGGGAGGTATGTGATTTATGGTCTCGGCCATGGTAGAGGAGGGGCAAAGTTGGAGGAAAGACAAGGTGGGAGAGAGGGAGGGAGGGGGCGACGGTGGTAATGGGATTAGGGATTTTATTTATTAAAAACGAGGTTGCAAATAACGGCCCCTTTTTCCAAATTCCCCTTATTTATTCCTTTTTGTTTTCTTTTCCTTGCATTTATTTATGATTCTTTTTTTCTCGCTAATGTGTTTGGATATTTTGTTCCTACTGTTAATCTTTCAGTAACCAGAGTCGTCTTCTTCTTCCATGGCGTCTGCTGCCGTTCCATCTATTACCTTCTCCTCCACTTCTCTTTCAAAACGAAACCCATCAATTCACCTCACACGCCATTATCACTTTCACCTCAAACAGTTCGCTAAAAGGACAAAATTTCCCGCCCACTGTGCAGCTCATGTTGCCACCGCCGAAGGCTTTCCGATGGAAGACTTCTTTGCAAAGGAAGACGTAACTACTAAGGAAACAGGAGAGAAAAAGTGGGATGCTGCTCAATACGAGGCCTTGCTCAAAGGTGGTGAGCAGGTCACCTCTGTTCTCGAAGAAATGGTCAAGCTCGTAAGTCTTGATTGCTTTATTTATTTTTTCAAATTTTCTTATTATTTTCGTCTTTATTTTTCTGGCCTTTTCCTTTTCTGCACTTTTTGGTTGCCCGTGAATTTGGATTTTTTTCTAAGCTTTTGGTTAATGTATTGTTGAGTTGCTCAGTACTGTGATGCGATTGTGCGTGTTGTAATTTTATGTTCTTTGTTCTTGTCCAGTGTTGGGTCGTTTTTGGTATAGAGCATTAATATATAATACCACCAGGGAATATTTTTGACATGGCTTAATGTAATTGCTTGAAGAGCATTGGAGTTTGCATAAAGGAGGCATTTGCATATTTTGTATTGAAGACTTGAATTTGAATGCCTTGATATTTATCTACGAAATTGTTGTGGCAGAAAGCTTGAAGCATTGCGTAATTCCGTTTAGGTGTTGTTGAGAGCAGGGAATTGCTTATGGGTTTCACGAGATATAGATGAGTTCAATATGATCAGTTTCTGCCGCAAACTTTGATTGTTAGTGAAGTGCTTCAAGAAATTAGAGACCCAAGGATTTTAATTTTACTCCACATCTTTGTTCAAGCCCAAAAAAGTACAGTATAACCTTTTTCCCCCTCTCAAATCTGCTTGTATTTGGAAACTAAATGCAAGATATGGATAAGCAATTTTGACATGCATGCGGTGTAGTTGCCTCTGAGAAAGCTATGATCACAGGTCTTTGGAGCAACTTGGTTTTCCTTTCCAATAAATTTACGTTCTCATTTAACATTTTCGTAGATGAAAATGCATACGCTGAACCTATTACTTACTTTTGAACTATCTCCTCTCAATGATTCCTAGTGGAAATGGGGGGAATTGGAATCTGAGCATAATAGTTTAATGTTCTAGACATTTGAGACTTTGAACCTGGAATTTATAACTCGAGATATTGAAGGTATCTTGTCAAAATATTATTTGGATTCTTCTACCCGGTCTTCGTTCTTATAAGTGTCTTACATTCCTTCAAGCTTAACTCTTTATTTGTGTAACCCATGTTAGAAGCCAGTTTCCTGGAGGATAGACTGTTCCAGTTGGCAGAACAAGTTTGAGACCAGCCACAATTGGTTTTTTTAGCTGGGTTAGCTTCCTACAAATCACCCAGTTAAAAAATGTTCCAAATTCATTGCAAAGATATTAGGTTAAGTATTGGAGGTAACACAAAATTACAACAAGGCAAGCTAGAAGAAGGCCTGGTTATTTGCCTATTATATATATACACCAAATAAGTTTGGATTTGCTGGATTTAATGATCTGGCTTAGGACGCATCTTACTTTGACAAACTAGATCCCATGTCCTGGGGGGTTCGAAGATTCATGGTAACTTTGGTCACTTTTCACTTGTAGATTGGTCCTGTGAAAGACATTGAGAATTTATGACATTAGGCTGTTACAGATTGCTCATCAATACATATTTGGAGGACAAGATAGTCTTCTCTGTCGATACATTAGAAAAGGAGTAAAAGGAAGCTCAAGAGTTCAAAATATGCATCTGGAAACTTGTAACATCCATCATACATGAACTCGTCATTAAAAAGATGAAAGTAGGAAAGATCCATTAATTTGATAGGATACCAAAATTTTCTTTTCTGAAGTCTGAAATTTCAAAACTTTGAATTGTTGGGAAGTCATATGGGATGAATTTAGAAGTTGGTAGACTGCGTTTCATAAGAAATTGTGTTGGCCACTATGCATGCACAGTTGCTAATTTCAGCACGAGTGTGGTTAATCAACTTACTGCTATCACTCGCCCGAAAAGTGAAGCCTTCTTTTGTGCAAGGTGGTAATGGTTTTGAAACTGAAACGTTTCCCCCAATTTTTATGACAATCTCTGCCAACCTAGAGCATAAACCTTAAGGCTATTTTTGTTTGCCTTCTACCAATCTCCCTCTTCCCCAATCACCAACCAAACATGCATTACGTTTTCCATTGCATTTCTCTAGTAATTACACTTTTCCGATATATCACATCAAACCCCTCTTCCCCCAATCACCTCATAAAACTTCTCCTAATCACCCCCAATTACTAAACAAACATACCCTAAGAACTTCTAAAACTCGTGCCAATTTCATGTATGAATCATCAAAATTAAAATTAAGGACAAGTTGCCCCATTAAATATTGAGGATGCATTTTGTCTTTAAATAAATAAATGTTTATTTTTATTTTTATGTTCCCAAAAAAATTCGCATTTGCTTCTGTCACGTTCCAATACATTTTCCGCTTAATACATTACATTTGCCAATGCATTCTTCCAAAACATGTTCTCACACCCCGAAACATCCAAAAACAGAACCAAACATTCCCTTGCTTTTTATAGGTTGCTGTACTTCCAAATCATCTTTTATATGTTTTCATTGCCATACGTCACTATCTTAATTAGTTGCAGAAAAGAAATAAGTTCTACTGACTTTATGTTTGACATATACATGTATGGGCAGTTGGAGGATATGAACATGGATGAAGCACAAGAGGAGGTAGCAGTGCAATTAGCTGCACAGGGAGTGATTGGCAAGAGAGTTGATCAGATGGAGTCGGGGTTTATGATGGCTCTTGATTACATGATACAACTTGCTGAAAAGGGCGAAGATGATAAGGTAATAATTACAATTATCTACCATTATTTTACTTTTAGGTTTCACAATGTCTCATTTCATCGGTGATTTGAAAAACCATGGCTTAGCTATCTGTTGGTGTGACTATTAAGTTGTGTTATTTTTCAAAGACTTGTCCGACATGACTATGTTCTTAGTACCTTTTATTGCGGATGTTACTACGATTTGAGATGGGATTATTATCTAATTATGATGCTCTCACCCTCATCATTTATGTATGTAGAGTTACTTTTTTCTCGTATGGGTTTGGTGTATCATGCCAAAACAAATAGCAGAGTTTAGTATGGGGCGAGTTCATTTTGCGATGAATGGGTTGTGTTTATGTTGATGATTAATAAGATGGAACGAGCCTAAAGTAGTATGCCATCCCTCCCTCCTCCCCTTTCTTCTCCCTATTTGTATCTTTGCATTTTTCAACAGATAGATGGGAGACAAACAAATTTATTCATGTGTAACTTTTGTGCTTGCTAGCGACATGGGGTGTGCGTGAACGTGGAAGACTTTTGCATGTAGTGATAGATCGGAAATAATTTTATTTTCCGCTAATGACTAAATGAGAAAAACACTTTGAAAATCCTTAAAGAATTGATGCAGATCATCGATATTTCCATGGTGGTTGACTACACCTATAAAGTAAGATTTTGAATTGACAGTGGACTACGGGATTCAAGATTGCTGCAGTGTTTTTTCCAATGAGATTCAGTTTTTTGTGTGTCAATGGTTTCTTGAGTCCCTCCTGATTAAAGTTTTTATATTAGATGTTTACATGAAACCAATAGATATACGAATTTTCAAAAAAAGAAAAAAATTGGGTATTCCGTCCTTGTTGAACGTGCACAACTTGCATGCACATAATTCTGGTTCCTCGTGGAATCTTGTATCCCTTATCACTCTTCTCCTAAGTTTTGCAAAGAGGTAATGGTGATAAAAGTTGCCACCGATTCCCAACAGAAACACTACGACGCCAACATACTTGAGATCAATCGAGTTGTTTCTTTAACTGAGTTTCTTGGCATACCATCTGTTTAGTCAGTCATTACAGGACGGACTTTGGCACACTTTTCAGAGCAGTCGATGGCATTTAAGCTCGCATGATATCACAAAATGCATTGACAATGTGGGTTGAATCAAATGATGAAATATGTTACTTGTGAGTTGTCCCACATTGATTAACTAGAAGAAGAGAGCTTAGTTTATAAGCCAAGTGAGCTACTCCTCCTGTCACCAATTGGTTTTAAGGTGGAACCTCACTTGGTGGGCTTGGGCTCTCCCTCTCGTATTGGGTACGTTTCATGGTGTGGGCAGTACCAAGTTCCCCCAAGTTTAACATGGTATCGAGCAAGCCTCATGCTCGGCCCGGTGGGTCTGTCGAGATGATGGAGCATAAAGGATTGTGATGATTAATGAATTAACAAAGAACTCAAAAGTGAGGGGGCATGATGAAATATGTCACAAGTTGTTCCACATTGACTAATTATAGGAAGAGAGCCTAGTTTATAAGCCAAATGAGCTACTTCTATCACCAATTGGTTTTAGGATGGAACCTCGCTTGGGGGCTTGGCCTCTCCCACTCGTATTGGGTATGCTTCATGGTGTGGGCCGTACCAAGTCCCCCCAAATTTAACATCAAATAATCAAAACTTATTCCATCTCTTTATATTGGTTTAGAAAGCTATGTTTGTGTTGCATTTTAATATTAACACAGATGTGATTTTGTCCCTGACTGGGTATGACGGATATGATTTGAGTTTCCTCATATTCCTTTAATTGCTCCTATTTCTTTTTCCAACATTCCAAAATAAGAATCTAATTTCCTACAAAATATATCTTTTTCTAAATGCTGTCTCAATTAATGGAATGATGGGACACCAGTAACTCTCCACCACTACATTTTAAGGTAATAGTATATTTACCCAAAACTTTTACCTTTAACTGTCATCCAAAATTCCATGCTCCCGAAGGTCTAGGTCTAGTCTAGACCCGGATTTTGTTGGGTTAGCTTTTTGTTAGGAAAGGTGGTTACAGGAAGAAATGCCCTACCAATGAATCGATTAGTCTACTAATGTCAACAATCTCTTTCTTCATATACGACAGCGTCCACTTTTATATCTGAAAGTATAGATATGAAAAAGAAAGACAGATGTTCCCATGGTAAGAATAGGGTCAAACCAGAGTTATTTTTATGAAAGAGTATTAGGCTTCTAGAATAGGTTAAATCTCATGCCTTATTAGTTCGTCGGAAGCTTGTATGCCTTTTCTTTCGTCCAGATCATTTCTAAATAGCTACACAAGTATGATTCACATGTTTCTTCATTGTTTCTTCATTGTTTCTTTTTCAGAGGAAATCTCTCTTGGAGGTTATTAAGGAGACTGTATTATCACATCTCACGAAAAAATGTCCTCCTCATGTGAGACACCACTTTACCAACTTTCGTGTCGGTTACATATCTCCTCTTAAAGCTCATGCTTATTGAGGATCTCTTGTTCCACATGTTTTCAGGTTCAAGTTATTGGCCTGCTTTGCAGAACTCCCCAAAAGGAGAGCAGACATGAATTATTGAGACGAGTGGCTGCAGGTGGTGGTGTATTTCAGGGTGAGAATGGAACAAAAGTTCATCTTCCAGGGGCCAATTTAAATGAAATAGCGAACCAGGCTGATGATCTTCTGGAGGTTGGTTCTTCAAAGATACATACTTTGCTATTGTCTACTGTCTCCTTTTGATGGTTACGTATTTCCTTCTACTAAAAATTGTCGGGCATAGTTGGGGAATACATCAATGTAAAATCCTGTCCTCTGGTGTTAATTTTATCTGTGGGCAAAGGACAACTGAATAAAAAGGATTATATTGCTTTATATCGCTTTGTCGATGGATATCATTTTTGTTGTGAAATGAATTATTATAAACTATATTTTCCTTCCCTGACATTAATGTGTAGCATCAGTTAAAATTTTATTTCTAAAGTCAATTGACCTTGCATTATTCTATGTGCTGTTATTCTGTTAGGTGTTGGACATTCATCAGTCAATATAGGGATATGAGAAAGCTTAAACAATGAACATCATAGATTATACTCGAGCGAAATAAAGAGAGGGAGATGGAGGGATGTAAACTGAGAAAAAAATATGCTTGAAAATTTTCTTCATATTTTAGGTTGTTGGTTGCGTCTGTTTCCCTCCATATTTGGTCCGTCTCAGCATGTAAATTTGCTTTTGCTTGCATTTATAAAACTTCCCACTGGTGTATTATACAACTGGTGTCTACACATATAATGTTGAAAAAATTTGCCCTTGGATCTGGTATATTACTAATTTAATGTAATTAAGTGTCGAAGCAAACTATCTCTGCTTCACTTTACTACATCTTATGGTGCATCAGCATGTGGCTGCTTATCTACAGTTTCATTAAAGTTGTCTTAGTAAGTAAAAATTTTATGTTTGATCATTTCCATCGGAAAGTCACATCATTAATCATGAAAATGAACTAGTTAGCATTGCAGTATTACATAGTACTGGTCGTAGATGTCTCTATGTTAATCACAATAATTTCCCATTTGGAAGAATGAATTCCTTATCTCCTCTTGCACCCATTCGTAAAAATGAAACAGAAAAATGCCATCTACGGGTAAGTTCTTTGTAATATTTGCCTATTGCTTTATTACTGGACATTACTGCCACAGATCACAGATATCGTCACCGTTGTTGTTGAGGATAATAAATATTTCAGTACAATAAAAATATTGTGTCTTAAACACCTTAATTTTTTTGATGAGTAATAGGCCTTGGTTTAGGCCTTGCTGCTGAACCATTTAAGATAAATTCCACATACTTGGCTTTGGAAAAGAACGAGGCGCTCATGTGAGAGCATGCATTGAACTTTTCTCCAACACCTTAAGCTCTAGGATAAGAGGGTCATTCATAATACTCATGCTTATTGTTGTCCACAATTTTCATAGTCGCTACTACTCAAGTTAGCTTGTTGAATAAAATTTTGTATTGATGCCATCTTGTTCCTCTGTGGGCCCCCTGCCAAACACATCTCATGTAGACGATGGAATCCCGTCCTGTCATTCCTGATCGAAAGCTACTCGCGAGGCTCGTTTTGATCAGAGAAGAAGCTAGGAACATGATGGGAGGTGGAATACTAGATGAAAGAAATGATCGTGGTCTCAATACACTCCCTGAATCAGAGGTCTTTTTTTTTTTTTTTTTTTCCAGTTCATCAATACCTAGTTAGTTATTCGTAAACTTTCTTCTGACTCGCTATAGTGTTTTCATTGTACTGCATTTCACAGGTCAACTTTTTGACTAAGCTTGTCGCTTTAAGACCAGGGAAAACTGTACGTGACATGATAAAAAGTGTAATGCAAGGAAAAGATGAAGGTGCAGACAGTTCTGAAAGTGAAGATGGCATTGAAAGTGGGATATTTTCTAGTGGAATAGCCGGAAGGGTGAGCTGTTCTGTTTCCTAAACAAAAGTATAAATTATCGTGTTATAGGAATCTCATGAGCTATATGACGCGAGTTTGACTCTTAATCTTGATCTCCAGGCTAGTGTTACTGGACGTAAACCATTACCTGTCCGCCCTGGCATGTTTCTTGAAACTGTTTCCAAGGTAACAGTGGTTTTTGGTTTTGCTATTTATGGTTCTGTTAATTCAAAAATTTAACTTAGTGAAAGATTTTTTTTGGGTTAAGTAATTTGATTGTTAGAATTTATGAAAAGGCATGTTTCAAATTTTTAATGTTCTGCCTAACACATGCAACACAACTATTAAGTCCTCTCAGGGTATCATAACATCTGAATTTATTTTGAATGTACGAAGCATGATTTTTTTTCTTTTTCTTTACCCTGATCTCTATTTTGCTGGGAAATCAGGTATTAGGTGGAATATATGAAGGAAACATATCTGGAATTACAGCACAGCATCTGGAATGGGTAACTCCCTCTCCCTCTCTTCTCTAAAAAAGTTGGAGAATAAAATGATACAAAGTTGAAATATTCACACATCTCCTTTGGAAATTTACTGTTCATCTTGTATATTTCTGTATATGATCAAATATGAGCTGTATCTATGATGGGAAGAAGTTTTAGAAATTATCAGCATGCTACTTATGCAAAAATGAAATGAATGCAATGTGTGAGAGAGAAGAAGAATCAAGATCTCAGAGGGGCACCAAGTTTGAAAGATAAATAAATGCTTCTAGATCTTCAACTCTATATGTGGGTATAAAGCTTTTCCGTGGTATATCATAAGATTGCAGTTATTTGCTTCGACAAAGTGATATTATGTGCCGTTGAAATATTATAGCCGTACTTTAACTAAATCTAGTTTTGTTGCTTGTGGATATTCAATGCTTCGTCACTGCAAATAAGCTGAACCATTCGATTCCTGTTCTTGTCACAGGTTCATCAGAACACACTCCAAATTCTTCAAGAAATCGCGTTCTAGTTTTCATCCACAGTAATTGTGGTGCACCATTTTGGCAAGCTGAGTATCCAGTTTTCCCTTCAAAGGTTTTTAGTATACATAGATATGTCATTATACTTAGCAAACAGCTGTAGCTCACTAGTTGCTAGCTTTACGGAAAAAATTCAATTACCCTTTCACGTTTCTCCCCATGTCGGCTTAAAATTGGAAAATGCCTGTAAAATGTCCGATGTGGTATAAGATGTTTTTTCAAATTGAAGGTTGATGTTTTTCTCCTGTAACGTTGAATCTCTTCAAAATTCGTGGTAGAACTGAAAGAGAATGACACAAAGGGGGTGAAGCAAACTCTAAAAATAAGTGATTCTCAGCTGTTCGGTGAAAAATACTACACTTCCTAAACAGATTGAAAGTTGTAGTGACTGAATTATACTTGTCATATTTTTCCACCTAAAAGCTGACAATCACTTTTTTGAAGGGTTTGCAAACATTCCTTAAGCAGGTTGGAAGTTGTAGTGACTGAGTTATACTCTAGCAGTATAGACTGTATGGTGTGACAAAGTAGAATACAAGATATGCTATTATTTTTGAAATTGTACAGAGTTTGCAATTATGCTTCTAGATTTTGTGTGGGATACATGTATAATCTTTCAATGATAAAGCAAATCAAAACTGAGTTGTACACTCTTTTAGCTATGTCCTATCAATGGCAATGATGACAGTGGCCAAGATCAAGAAACCCATGTGTGGGATTGGGCCTACTGTTTTTCCAATGTGATCTCACACATCACAAATACCCTTTCTAATGATTCTGATGTTGCTGTTACGAACTTGCTAAAACAGCAAATGAATGCAACAATTGTGGACCACACTCTAAGATTGGATTCTCCAAAAATTCTCATGGAGATCGTCGTTTTGTGTAATGTTCTTGGCACGCATCTTATATTAAATTTCTGACTATTCATGCTTATCGTAATTTTGTACAATGGTCTTTGGCTGTGACTGTGATGTATGTGAATTTTGTAATTAAGTTTTATTTAATCTTAGCTCAATAGATAATTAATTATGGTCCAAATATATTAGAAACTTGAGCCCATGAGGCTTAAATTATATTAAGGACAATGAGACACAACACACAAGTCCAAGTAAGCAAGGTGTCAATAATATTTCTTCACTTCATGTTTCGAGAAATGCTGATCTTTTTCTCTTGGTCTTGTTAGTATTATTCTCTCTAATTTCTTACTAATTTAGGCATTAGAGAAACTTTCATGGACAACCCTAGCAATTTATTCATAATATTTTACAACGCGATACGGAGTTCGTAGTTTTGTATATCGTTCTTGAAATGCATCTTATGTCTATATTTTTAAGTAGTTTTCAATAGTTAGGAGTTTTATGTGGTAGAAGTTTAATCCTATAAATACTTGTTTTGTTATTATTTTTATGGTGGTTGATTATTGAATTAAAAATTGAGGGTATTCTCTCAATCATTGTCTCTCTTATGGTATTCTTGTAGATTCAACATATGAGGTGAATTGTATATTTGTTCACGCTTACATTTGCATCGGTTGATATCTTGTACCGTATATCTATATCCCTAGTTATTGTTCAACGACTTTATGTTGGGTTTGCTATATCGTGGCTAAACGCTAAAGCTTTGAAAATTAAAATTTAAATTATGCATACAATTATACATAAAAATAAAGCCCCGATTATCGTAGGGATTTAACGATCGCGTTTATACAAGTGGTAAAATAAGATTTAAGATCTTACCTAAAATGCTTCCTTTTGAAGATGATGTAGAAGGAATCCAAATTCCTCACAAAGCGGGTAAACCTCGCAAACTCGCCAATAGGGATTCAAGCGTCTCCCTCTAATTGAGTCCACCTCTTGGTTGTGACAGGGATAAATTCTTCGCTAGTAGAGTTTACCACGTTTTGAAATTGAAAAACGGAATAAAATTTAATTCCAACAATCAACTATTGTTAAAATTTTGTAGATGAATAATTATTGGTTAATTATTCTCTACTAAAATCTTGAAGAGAAAAGTGGTGTATATTGAAGAGATAATGAGAGAGTTTACACCAAGAGTACAAATCAATATTAAGAAATCAAACTCTCAATCTCATTGTGAAAAACCGTCTGCTCTTGTTAAACCACACCAAAGATGAAGACTTGTGTTTTAATCACAACCAAAAAAACATAATCATTGTCACAACTCAACCTTTTATTTAAAAATAAAAAGTTAAGTCATCCTTTTGAATTAAAAACATATTTGGTTGGGTGGCACAAGTAAAAGTAAAGAAAAAGAATACCACAAACCCACATGGTCACATGCATGTATGAGTAATGTGATTTTTTTTTTCTTAATCATATATATATATATATCCTATTATATATATATATATATATAAATAAATCTTATTTATTTTATTTCTCTTCAATTATCTAATGGGCTTCTACAAATAGGCCTACTAGATTAGGGTATGGGATTGGACTTTAAAGTCCAATTAATTAATTCTACTAATTAATTAATTAAATCACAATTAATCAATTCAAATATTGATTAATTCATTCTATTCCAATTATTTGATTCTCTAATCAAATTAGATTTAATTAAATAATCAAATTATATAATTAAATATTTAATTCCACAATTGAATTAAATTAAAAACCCAATTAATTAATCTTCATCAATTAATTGCATCCAACCATTTAATTTTTTCAATCTCAAAATGTCAACATCCAAAATTATGTGTGACCCTTTTTAGGTTCACGACTAACACTAGTAGTAGGCTTACAACTTTTGTAACTTTTGAATAATAATAACTTATTCTATTTATTAATCCAATTAATAAATATACTTGAAGTTAACTCTTTAATTTCAAGAACCTACAAATCATGGTAACACCTAGCAAGTAGCATGATTACCTAGTATTAGATAAAATAGCGAGTAAACCTATTTTAATTGCAATTGCATACATGTACGATTCTTGTGACAACTAATTTCCCGATTAAATCTTGGGCATAGATTTATAAGTCGAACCCAATTGATTTAATAATTGTGATCTCATTTCAAGTTCTTGTGATTTTTTTATGAATCAAATTCATCGTGTCTTGGCCAAGGTCTTTGAACCACGAACTATGAAAACACAGGAAATTCCCTTATTAAATGATAAGTGTCGAATTCTATGTTGGCCACACACAAACCTCCATGCATATCACTGCAATACCCAAAACATCTCTTTGTGATTGTCAAGCAATCAAAAGATAAATCAAAGTATTGTAGGATATACACAAGGTATAGTCGTGCCTCAAGTACGAGGATTAATCATGTACTATTGCAATATAAAAATTCTTATTCGACATTCAAAGTTTCTATCTAAGAATTTTCATTGGGTCATGTTCAGTGAACTTGTTCGCTAACAAGCACCCACATATGTGCATTTGTGTCTAAACACTGATGTTAATGGAATGCAACATCCTCGTCTCATGAGCATGCACCATATGTACAAGTCTTACGGGGTTATTTAATGTCCTGTCTTGAAAAACCCATTGACCTGGAACAAATTTAAGATCAAAGCCTTAGAGACATGTTCCATGATCGCCATCAAATGCGCGACCATACCTCATAGCTTAAATTGATCTAAGGACTTTATCATATGTGCAAATATGTGATAAATGCAAAAGAACATAAGATAAAGAAATGCCTTTATTATTATTATAATTTCCAATAAAATTGTTCTACAAGTAGAATAAAATCCAATCTAATTGGAACGCTGGGCATTCTACTCTAACACTTTATTCAAACATACTTAATGGAGATAAACAACGATCAATATATATAGCGTCTCAATACAAATGAAAGAAATTTCTGGCTAATATGGATATATAGTAGTACATCTTTTAGAGTCACATTCTTCCCTCCGTTGTTGTCTCGAATGAAAGTGAAGCACATGCCACTTGCAGGGGCCAAAAAAGCAAAGAACAAAAATGGGAAAAAGAGACCAGCACATGTATGTTTACTACATACTACTTAAATATATATTCTTAATTAGTATGTGTGGTATGCTATTTGGGATTTCCTTTGGCACACTATATGTTGTCCAGGACAATTTATTAGGTGTCCCTACAGTTTTTTTCCCCATGTATTCCACTATCATTATTGATAAATATAAACACTTGTATTTCCCATGGGGCTGGCTCATGATTGGACCAACTGCTTCGTACCTATGCAAAATATGTAACATTGAATATTACTTTAATCTGGAATTAGATTCACCTGTAAAATTTTTTCCGGGGGTTGCGGCCTATCGTAAATGAACACAACCTTTTTTCCACGTAAAATTAGAAATGAAGGAAGAATCCATGTGAGTGTCCGTCAATACCATACATGGTCATGTCATGGAAAAACATAAAGTTCTTAATGTTCTGAAGTACACGTACGCAATTTTCATATTTAGCTTATGAAGCACATGTAAAATTAATAAACATTACATTGATTGCATGACTATTTATATATATATATATATATATAATGAATCTGACAGCGACGACCACTCTCCCAATTTTAAAATTTCACTAAATTAGTATAAATTTTTTTAATGTATAATTTTTTTCATGTATATTTAATAAAATTTGAAATCTTAAACCCTAACAAATTTAAAAACATATCTTTATCCACTATTTTTTTATAAAAGTTTAAATATCGCCCCTAATGTTAGTTTTCTGGCCCGTCCCTGTATATACACAAAATCAAAGATTTTAGCCTATGATATTTAGCTTATGACTTTGTTAATATCTTACGTTTAGCAGTAATAATGGTCTAAACTAAAAGTTGGGGACGCAAAGTGTTACCTATATTTGTACTAGGGGTTTGGCATCGACCGCTCCATGCCGGTCCAATTAATCAACACCTTTAATGAGAAGGGTTTATTGACTGCTAAGTTTTGTATCTGTTTCACATAATTCATTTTTTTTAAAATTTAATTTGTGCTGATATTTTTTGTGGCATTGGCTTTGGTGGTTTCCATCTTTTGTTTTGTTGGGTTTGTGTGTCCGATGGAGTAGGGATATAATGGTGGGGGCGCGAGTAAAGGTATAGTATCACTTGAGAATGGAAGGAGTGCTTAAATCTATCAGAACTTATATTTAATAGACGATAAATAACAGGTGTGCGGATGATAGATAATTATTTTATTTATTATGACATAGAATGGAAGATTGACAAAATGATCAACATTGTGTGTAAAATATTTGCACCTAAACATGTGTCATTGATGGTGCAGCTCCAAAGTTTCAACACAAAGAAATCTTAATCCAACAACGAGATGTCGAGCAAAGATGTGATTCTAATATGGTGACAAATTGGACCTGTGAAATTGAGTTCCTAACATGTAACTCAACTCAACACTTTTGGAGAAAAAAAAAAAAAGCCATGTAACTCAACATGTCTCAACAATAATAATAGTTTTTAGTTTAATTATAAAAAAATTGCTAGTGATCTTTTAAAATTGTAAAGAGATAATTGTCGAATTACCTACATAGGATAAGTCAAACTCTTTTTGACCTAAAAGATAACAAACCATCTTTTCTACCCACTTTTGGTGTTCTTTTACCAATTTTACCCTTAAAAATAGTTTCACTTCATTAAAAGTAGATCTAACTTTATCTTCTCTCTCTTTCTTCTTCCACTCTCCCCACTTTATTCTCTCTCTAGTTCTTTTCTTCCTCACCATATCTCAACCCATCTGTAAACCAATCGAAGATCACAAAATCAAGGTAATGTAGCTTATCATTTTTTATTGGTTATATTAGTTCATGTTGTTATATATGTAGATAAATATTTTTGATTTAAGATTTTTCACTTCTTCTCAGTTCTGAAAATTTCCACTTTGTTTAGGTTCAGACTTATGATTCAGATTTAGAAGAATTATTCTCGTGTCACGTTATATGCTATATAACGTGTTATATATATCACATTATATAGCATATAACGTGTTATATACTATATAACGTGATATATTTATCACGTTATATGATACATAACGTGATATATATCACATTATATAGTTTATACCGTGATATATAACACGTTAAACTATATAACGTGATATGTAATAAAAATGTGTTATAACCTTACATTTTAATTTAATAATATGATATTTTCCACAGATGAATTCTGGATATATTCTTGTTCGATTTGGGGGACATTGGGATGGTTTGGAATATAAAAATGGTGAAGAGGAGGCTATATGTGTTGAACCGGGTAAAATTCATTATGATGATTTATTCGACGAGATCTATGGAATTGTTGAAGCCGACAGACGATATACGATCGTATAATGTACCCTTTTGTGGATATTCCGGAAATAAGATTGCAAAGTTAAAGCTGAAAAATGATCGTGACATTGATCGTGCTTTTGCAAACACCGATTTACCCGTTGTTTTCGTTACCGTAAAAAGAAAAAATTTTGAGACAACCTCGCACGATGTGGTGGGTAGTTAGTTTGGGCGTAATCAAGTTGGGAATGAGCAAGGCGCAATCGGAGGTTTTATGCAGCTAATGGCTTCACAAAATATCATGTGTGGCCAAATGTTACCGGTTGGAACTTCCAACAATATACAATACTCAACCCTTGTCATGCAGAATCAGATTGGGGTCCAACCCCATTGTGTCCCTTCTACGCATACACCGAATGTTGAACAACCCGACCCAAGCACTCCGAACCTAATATTGAATAAGTCCCCAATGGTATAAAAGATTGTTATCCCCGATTTCGGTTGTGATTGGGGTGAAGATAGATCAAGATTTATAGAAACGGATCGGGAAGGCGATAATAATGATATTACTGATGATGAAGGTAATAATCATTTTGAAGATGATCACCAACGTGCTGATTTTGAAGAATTTTGTGAGTGGAGACGTAGACGAAGAGAAATTTTTGCAGAGACTCCAATTGAAGAAAGAGTTGTTCAAAACAACACCGTATCAACAGAGAATCAAAGTCAAATTCCAAACATCCACACAAATGTCCGGGTTGAGGATACTGAATGAGATTACAATAGGGAAACAACAACAACTCGTTTATCACAAGGTTGGGTAATCCCAGTTGCACCATCACACGTGTCACCCCAGCGTGATGAACCTGGCAGATTGGAAGCGTCAGGTGGCACACTGCGGCAAGGTGCAACATACATGAGCAAAGCTGATTTGGAGATGGTTGTTGGCATGTATCACCTTGAAAATCAAGTTGAGTACCGAGTTGAACGCTCAGATAGGTCTCGTTATAATGTGATTTGTAGGTATGAACGTTGTCCTTTTAGAATGCGAGGACATGGAAAAAATGATATGTGGAGAGTAGAAAAAATTTGACAAGCACATGGGATGTGGGGTGAATGTGAATGAAAATACATCTAGACAGGTGCATTCTAAAGTAATCGGTCATTATTTTGCATCTAGATTGATAGTGGAGCATTCTAAGTATCGTTCCAAGAGATATGATGGCAGAGTTGGAATCTCGACATGGACTAAAAGTGAGTTATAATGTTGCATTAAGTGCAAAACATCATGCTTTTGGAATGATATTTGGAGATAACAACAAATCATTCAAAATGCTTCCGTCTTATACACACATGTTGGCTTTGACAAATCCTGGATCTATAGCAAGGTGGAAAGTAGATCATGCTAATAGATTTCAAGATGTGTTTTTACTCGCATGCATCTATTCTTTGGATTCTGAACCATGGCCGACTGTTTTTGTTATTGATGGAACACACCTTAAAGGCAAGAATATTGTTCGTTGCCATAACAAAAGATGCTAATAAACAAATATTCCCCTCATGATTAGGATTGGTGACGTTGAGAATGACGAGTCGTGGACATGGTTTTTGAGGCATTTGCGAGAAGCTTATGCTTGCCCCCGTGATCTTTTGATTGTCTCTGATCAACATAAGAGTATTAGTAATGCAATAAAAGCAGTGTATCCAGAAGCAGTGCATGGTCTTTGCACTTATCATTTGAGCAAGAATTTGGCTCAAGATAAAACATGTAGTAGCAATGTTCGTAAATGCAAAGATATTCTTACCGCCAGAAGACTATGAAAAATATCTTGCAAACATCAAAATTGCTAGTGAGAATGGTGCGTTTAAAAACTTAGAACGTGCAGAGGAGGAAAGATGGTCTCGATGTAAGTGTCGTGTCCGGCGATATGGGTTCATGACATCCAACTCGACTGAGAGCTTCAATAGTCGATTATTATGGGCCAGAAAGTTGCCAATTTGTTCTGTGCTTGAGTGTACACGTACTATAATGGAAAAATGTTTTTTTTGAGCGACGCAATGCTGCTAATGAACGGGCTGAAGAGTTAACACAAGAAGCAACTAAAAGAATATGTATTGCAGTCGAGGCAAGCCGTAGGATGGATGTCCAATGTCTTAGCAGTGTCAAGTACAAGGTGAAAGATGGAACGAAGAATTATTTGGTCAACTTGTCCCTAAGAACGTGCAGTTGTAGAGAGTTTGAATATGAGTTGATGCATTGCTCTCATGCATCTGCAGCAATTAGGAAGGCGAACCTCAATATTTATTCATTCATTGCAAATTATTATAAAACCGAAAACCTTAAACAAATGTGGGCGGGTGAAGTGCTACCAGTTCCCGATCGAGTGAGTGGGTTGTACTGAAAATGTGAGAGAATCAATGCAATCCCCCGAATGATCCTAGACAAGCCGGACGACCAAGACAAAATAAAGTACAATCCGTTGTTGAGTAATCGAGCAACCGTTCATGTAAGAGTCAAGTATGCTCAAGATGTGGGGTTGCTGGCCACAATTCCGTTAAATGTAATATGTCGATTCGCCGAAGACGATAGCGCCTCAGAACACAATCGGGTACTTCCGCAAAGGTGCGTAGTAAAAAAAATGCGGAATATGTCGATCTACCGATCATACTCGAGAAAATGCCCCGACGCCCTGGGATGATGAAAATTAGAAGAGATGTTAATCTTGGTTGTATGTCTTATAAGAACGTGTTGTAATTCCTCTTCATTTGCCCATCATCTTGTTGTGTGTTAAATTTTTAAGAATGAGGTAATCATTAACACGTTATATCATTAACACGTTATATATATATATATATATAATGTGTTTACACATTAACACATTATATAACGTGTTAATACATAACACGTTATATACATAACGTGATAAGGCATAACACGTTATATACATATAACGTGTTAATACACAACGCGTTATATGCCTTATCTCGTTATGTATATAACGTGTTATGTATTAAATAAATAATTATACAAGTTTTACAAACAAAATAAAGAATTATACGAGTCATATACCTCCTCAAACAAAAATTCGCCTCATCGATATCCTCTTTCTCGAACCTTTTAGGTACCGGACAGGCCTCACCCAAAGAATGTATAGCTTTGAATGCCCATGTCCGTGAAAACAATTAACCAATTAATAAGCAAATAACAAGAGTGTCATGCATATATAAAATACGTAAATTAGTCATAAATCGAGTACGTACCAAAAACGCAAATGTGGGCCCATAGAAGCGATACGAAGGTGTCCTCGTCTCAAAGACCTTAAGTCGACAATATATGAGGCAAACTCCGTATATAGTGCATCAAGATCTTATAAGTATACTTCCCCATGGGAAGCTCTCCCATCGCAAAATGTCCTCTACTAGGACCCAAACCCACCGATCCATTGCGTCGTCCGCCGATCTAGACCAATAAGCAGATAATAAAGAACCAATATCTTCGCCACCTTCAACGGCGTATCGTGGTGACTCGCGGAATCTACCCTCGACAAAAAGATCATGGTGAGTGCGGTGATGCGCCGCTCACGAGTCAAACATGTCCGATACACCCCGGTATGTCGTGGTCCGCAGTAATATCAAAAAACGTCGGGCAAACCGTAGACCAGAACAGAGAGCGTACTCACGATGGGAGAACCTAATGTCGTGCTCTCCTATATGGAACCAACACTCATCGTTGGAGGCCTCCGATCCACGTATCTCGTGGCATAAAAGTGCGTGGACGGCAGCATTACAGCTAAATCTCGTGTCGAAATCAACAAAGTGACAGAAACAGGAGTTTCTGAACTTCGTATATACGTCATACTCTCCCGAGAACCCCCAGTAACTCTCGTGACAATACTAGTCAAGACTTTAGCTCGACGTGTCTACTAATATTAGCTCGAGAATCACGATAAGCCTCCCGTCTCCACGAAGGTCCAACCTAAATAACATATAACATGATATATACCGTTACAAGCTATATGTTGAAAAATATATATATAACACGATATAAAACATAATAATACATATAAAGTGACTGTTCGTATTCTATATCACGTCATATTTATAGCATTTTACGTCATAATTATAACGTGATATAGTATATCACGTTATAATTGTAACTATATCACGTTATAATTATAACGTGATATAGCATGTCACGTTATAATTATAACGTGATAGCATTTCACGTTATAATTATAACGTGATAAAGTATATCATGTTATAATTATAATGTGTATATCACGATATATATATTATAACGTGATATGGCATTTCACGTTAAACTTATGACGTGATATGACATATAACATTATATTTATAACATGATATGCTATTATTATAACGTGATATGGAATTTCACGTCATACTTATAACGTGATATAATCATTTCACGTTATAATTATATCACGTTATAAATAAACGCGATATAATTATATCACATTATAATTATAATGTGAAATAATTAATCCGGGTAGTTGGGCCTCGTGGAGTGGGGAGAAGTAGTTCCATGTGAGTACCTTATCTATTTTATTTCCGGATCTGGAAATTAGTTTACAAAAAGCCAGAAGAGTGGATATCCGGCTTCCATAGGTTTAATGCAATCCTCAAATGGATTTGAATTACTTGACTTTCCCACTCCCTTTGATTATCATATACAAAAAGTATCTTCCACTTTCCTACCAAATCTCTCTCTATTCGCACATAAATGAAGGGATCAAGAAATTATGGCGGATCATGTTCACCAAGAAGTGACTTTCCCGAGGTGGAATCTTCTAGTTCTTCCTATTTGACCGAAACCGATCGATCTAGCCATGAGCAGTTGAAGAGAGCTCTAACAGGCCTTGGAGGACCGAACCCACGTATGTGTCTTGGTCGGGCTTCTTCCTCTTGAGCTCTCGCTTCTCTAACTAGTCCACTTTCGAACTTGGGCGAGCAAAGTTGATCAAGAAGAGCTAGAAACATTAAGTGAATTCATAAGGGATTTACTTGTCTATGTATTGTTCCATTCGATCCGTTAGGTCCCGACTTCACCTCGATAGTTATGCCACGATGCCCTTAAAGCCTATACGCGATGGCTAAACTCCTCCCTCGGGGCCATTTGTTGCGTTGCCCATGGGGACGGGGTAGCCCCGACTTCCATATGTCCTTAGTTCGACCTCCTAATGAGAATTGAGGTCCTTGCGCGGCGTCTCATCCCTAAGACTTGCCCAAATTGCGTCTATGAGCAGATCCATGTTTGGCAAAGGAAGTCATCTTTCGGACAAGCTTGATTTAGGTCTAAAAATCAACACAAAGAAAGCGGATTTGCCCATTCTTCTTGGACAGGGGTCCTTCCTAGGACCATGTACTCCATCTACTGAAACCAGCGTTACTTTCTCGCTCTCCGAGAAGAGAGGGAATCAAATGCCCAGTGCTCTAGCGGAATATCCATACCACTCGTGGTTCGTCGTGGGAGTTTCACGCGCTCTAAGCCCGCCCTATGCGGCTAGGAAGATTGGACGCAACCGAGCGGTACCACCCACCCTACCCTACCACCTATAGGCGGCCGCATTTAACTCGCTTCACTTGCTTGCTCCTTCCATCCTTTGGATGTCGTCATGCGCTTCGCCGCTTTGTTGAAGTCCCAGTTGGTCTCTCTCTTTTTCGGCATTTGCTCCCACCTCTTTGGGCACCGCGGTGTGCGATTGGACCGACTTGCAGTACAACTTTATCGACTTCTTTAGCTTTACACAAAGACGAAGAATGGTTATCACGTTATAAGTATTAATATGATTGTTCGTGTTCCATATCATGTTATAATGATAACGTGATAATATATATCATGTTATATATATAACGTGATAACGTTTCTTATTCCCCCAAGTCCTTTCTTATCACGTTTATATATATATATATATATATATATATATATATATATAACGTGATAAGCTAAATCACGTTATATATATAACGTGTTAACTCTTGTTCCTTTGTCTTCCCAAGTCCCTTCATCTTCCCGAATCGCCCCACGCACTGTGCAGCCAACCCTAAAACCCTAAAATCGAAATCTAATTTAACCTAAATCAAACTCGTATCATCCCTAAATCAACATAAAAACGTAAATCAAAACTCGTATAATCCCTAAATCAACAATGTATTCTTCAAACCCTCGGGGGATCTTCGACGAGAGGGGTTGTCTTCGATAGGTGGTCGGTCTTCGACACCCGGCAGTACGACGACGGCGATGCATGCGGCGGCGGCAGAGGGTGCATTTCCACTATCCATCTCACGCTTTGGCTTCTCACGATATGGGTAAGTCTTTTTGCTATTTTTTGGGATTTTTTTGCAAATGAAAGTGGGGGTTGTTTTGGCTTCTCATGGTATTTGACTTTTCTTTTGTTCTTATGTTTTTCACTCGATTTTGAATTTTGGGAGGTGTTTTGGTCATTTTGGGTAGAAAAGTAGGTCTTTTAAATGGGTGGGTAAAAAGAGGTTTTCCTATCCTATGTGGCTAGTTAAAATTGTTTCCCAATTGTAAATACCCTAGACATGTGTTTCTATTTTACAAATGTCACCCTACAGAGGAGGTGTTTGTTAGGTAAATACAAACCTTGAATGGATGTTTGTAGAGATGTTAAGCGGGTTGTAACCCGTAGGTCAAACATTTAAACCGAAAAACAGAGGCTAGGGCCCATTTGAATCATGGTCTTTTTTGCCCGGACCGTTTAGCCCAAAACCCATTAGGACTAGCCCGCATATTACTATCCCCATTTAGGAAAAATATATAAATGTAATCATAATATTCTAAATCATTATTATCTCTTACTAGTATATATTTTTTAAATTCCCGGAGATTTTAGTTTGTATGCCATGAATATTTATTTTTTTAAATTTTTTTAATTTTTTATTACTCATTAATATAATTATACAATTCATTTGTAATATGTTTATAGTTTTATTTTTCTTTTACAATTTGATTTCAATTGTATATACATAAAGATAATCTTCTTACTAACGATTGGTTTTGTTGTTTAATTTATATATTTTAGATGAAGAATAATTGGAAGATAATACCTTGTCTAAGAAAAAATCAAATATTATTGAAGATGGTGTTTGATTAGTAGTTACTTAATTGTGTACTTGAGTCGTATTTATATGCTTTTATTTATGAAGTTTAAAGCTGGAGTGTTTGAACTTTAAGTTTTTGTCAATGTAATGCAACTATAAACTATGTGTGATTTTCATTTTATGAATCATTTAGTTTTGTATATTTTGTTTAAATGTTAATGTTGTATATGTTTTATTTTTAAAATTTTTATATTAATATAAAATTTAAAATATTTTTGGCTTGTAACCCGATAGCGGTCCCTTTAACTCAAAATCCAAAGTAAGGTTAGGGTTAACTTCGCAAGAACAATCCCGGCTTATTAAATAGTGACCCATTTAATCAAGCCCGTTTAGTCTTAAGCCCGCTAGAATCGGCCGAAACTGGCTAGTGGTCCCGTTTAACATCTCTAGATGTTTGCAACATCTTAAGAGAGTACTTGTAATTTGAAAGGTAACTAGAATTCTTTGTAATTAATATATAAGTTAAACTTCAGGCATAATTTTTGTAGTTATCCTTAATTTTTATATTGTGTTGTTACAAAAATCCAATACAGTTTTACCTCATATTAAGTACAAGTACTACACATGCATACAAGTTAGAGTAATTATGTCAGGCAGTGTTGTCACTTGTCACAATGAAAGTTATAAGTAAAATGATAATGTAATAAACTAATGTGCTAAAGTTTAAAGAAAACGATATAAACAACCAGTTTTCAAACAAAAAAAAAAGATATAAACAATCATTAAAACACATCTTAGAGCATCCTCATTAAATAACAAATCCTCTTTATTTTGACAAGTCATCCACCAAAAATCATCTCCAATAAAATCTTTACTTTGACATTTAAATTTAGAAAATGAGTTTTCCTCTCCAAATTTGGAAAGCCAAAACAACTCTCCATAATTAATTGCATTAGATTTCTTGCAATTTAAATGAACATTTTGAATGGGAGTTTCTAAAAACAAAACAAATTATGAAAATGCCTTAATATTACTTCCAATATCCCATGTTTATAACTTAATATTAGTAAAATTGAAAATAAAGAGTCAAATAGAAAGAGATGTTGAGAGATGTTAAAAATATCACTCTTTAAATTTAAATATGTTCTTTATTTGGCAAAAGATGCTTTTAAATTTAAAGAGTCTCTTTTTTTTTAAGTACAATTTAAAGAGTCTTATAAAAAGGCTCTTACAGAATCATTTTTTTTTCGCGACTTATAGAATCAAATTTAAATGACGGAAAAATTATTTTTTAGTCCTCTAAGTGGAATCTCCCGGAGATTTGGTCCTTTTGTTTTCCGACTTTGAATTTAGTCCTTTAAATGGATGAAATTCAAACTTTTAGTCCTGTTACATTCTTCTATAATGTAAATGTTACCTGCTAGGGGATTTTCTTTAATTCAAACTTTAAATATATTTAAAAAATAATAGAATAGTATTCATGATAAAAAACAAAAGGAGTTTTAACTTGGCCAAATAAATTTATTCTTCTTTTATTGGCTAAATTTAATAAAAAATTAACATATTATATTTCAAAAAAACTATAACGAAAATCTATTATATATATGAATAACAATTTTTAATATTTGAAAAGATTATAAATTTTTACTTTAATTCAAACTTTAAATAAATTTTAAAAATAATAGAATATAATTCATGATAAAAAAATGAGTTTTAATATTATAATTTTAAATTTTTATTTAAATTGTGAGGCCACTATCGTGTCGTGGGGCCACATCATTGACTCCCAAGATATCGTATATATATATATATATATATGTATGTTATATGTATATATGTAACATATGTTCTATTAATGTATATGTGTGTATATATATATATATATATATATAGATATAAAGTTTGATTAAAAATTGGTAAAATTATATTTTTGGTCCTGTATATTTTAGGAGTGGCGTTTGACAACCGCTAACATTTAAAAAATTGCACATTTGATTCTATTTTTTAATTTTGGGGATATCCTATTCCTAAAATATTGAAGTGGCAAAATTAATGCTTATGTGGATAAAATTTGGTAATATGTTGCTTACTTAGCAAGATACGTGGCATTTTACTTTGAAAAATAATTTATTTTACAAATAATAATAAAATAAAATAGTTTACAATTTAAAAAAACTTAATTATGAAAAAAATATTTATAAAAACTACAAAAGTTAAAAAAATTATGTTAAGAATTTCATACTCAAAAAGGAAAAGGATGTATAAATTAGTAGTGATAATATTAGTATTTTAATAAATCAAAATAATATTATTTAAAATATATTATTTATTTAAATTTAAATTTTAAATCTGTAAATAGAATATAATCTAAATTAATCTTATATACTTAAATGAATAAAAAACAATTGAGTAACCTCATCTTGCCAATCCCCCGCCTCCAACAAAATGTAGAGAAATATATAAATAATTTATATGTGTATATTATATACATAGTATATGTATAAGTATTTCTTCATTTGTGTCAATTTTTCATTTTTGGGCTTAAATAGAATACATGTTATCAATTACCCTCCAATTTATTACATGTGGTAAGCTTAAAAAGTAAATATACATCTATTTATACTAATTAAGCCACAACTTTCATAACTTCCATCCAAACACCCCACTTTTGAGCCACATAAGCATTAATTTTGTCACTTCAAAGATTTTAGAAATAAGATGTCCCCAAAATTTTAAAATATGACCAAATGTGCAATTTTTTAAAAGTTAGTGGTTGTCAAATGCCACCCTTGAAATATAAAGGACTAAAAGTATTATTGGGACCAACTTAAAGGACCAAAAATATAATTTTGCAATTAAAAACAAAAAAAGAAATAGAAATTGAAATAGTATTTATGTTAATATTTTTAATGTTTGAATAACCATATATACTCTTTGAAAAGATGGATAATTTGTTAATATTTATATATATACAATTTAAGTATACTTTTAGTTAGAAATATAAAATATTTTAATAGTATTTTTTTTCTTTTTATAAATAATTTCTATATTTATAAATAATGAAATTATTTAAAATTGTAAACTATTTTAAATTTTTTTATGGTCGAATTGAAGATATTCCATTAACTAAATGTGATTTTTTTTTCATAATTTTTGCATTTTTAAAATCAATACGTAATTTAAACGAGAAAGGAAATAAAAAAATATTTGTTTCAAATAGTTTTAGTAAAAGATTTTTTTAGTAAAATATTTGAAGGAAATAGATTTTTAATTCTAAAATATGAAATTCAAAAATTAAATAAAAATTTAAAATTACAAAATTAAAACTCAATTTTTTTATCATGAATAATATTCTATTATTATTTAAAATTTATTTAAAGTTTGAATTAAAGGAAATGAACTAGCAGGTAACATTTTTTAGATAACAAGACTAAACGTCCGAATTTCATCTATTTAAAGGACTGAATTCAAAATCGAGAAAAGAAGGACCAAATCTCCGAGAGGCTCCACTTAGATGACTAAAATAATAATTTTTCCTTAAATGACTACATACAAACTCATTACCCCAAATCAAAATAAAATTTCTAAAAGAAAACCTATATATGTATATACATAGGATTTGGACCCATTTAGGGTGAGTACGCGAGGACAAATCCTAATTGTTGGGATCTTTTCTTAATGGTCCAAATTTAAAGGATTATTTCAGCTTTTTTTTTTTTTTTTTCATTTAAGTAGTTAAAGGGATATTTGAGTCATTTTGCATTTAAAACGATTATAAGTCGATTTGATTAGATTTTAAACATGTCTTTTTCTTTTTCAATAGATACGATATCCGACTCTTCACCTTCCACTTTCTTCATGATCTCTTGTTTGGTTTTTTTTTTCTCCAAAGATATTCGATTGTTAATCGCTTTTGCATATGTAGTATAACCATATTGCATGTGTAATTCAATCATATTGCATATGTAATATAATCATATTATTTGTACATATTTAAGTTGCATGTTTAGTGTAAACATATTGCTTATGTAGTATACAATTTTTGCATATTTAATATTAAGATGGTGTTTTTGAGTAAGTGTGTGCATGTAAGTAATAATTTCCTTATTTGAAGTGCGTATTGTATATGTAGTATATGTTTGTTGCTTGTGTAATGTAT